>JARUPW010000084.1:610743-872420 GCA_029817735.1 Melastoma sanguineum | reverse complement strand
CGTCAGGTACCTCGTAGATCTCCCGAAGCACTTAAACTTCAACCGTCCCCGTAGTCCTTAACGTTGGTCTCCCATCCGTCACCAATTTGTCCCGACACTCAACCTAAACACGAAACAATGATTGTTAAGTCCAGCTTACCTTGCACGATCATCCAGGTGGGGCATGTGGCGAGAAGGAGGAAGGACAACTTACGAGGATGATCATAACAAGTAATAAGAAGATAAGCTGGCGAAGAGGACTCCAAGGGAACCGGCGGCCCAATCGGCGTTCAAAAGGCAAATGGTAGGCCTTAAGACGCCGATGCCGACGATGGATGATGTTGCCGAGGGTCTGGAGGGAAGTCGGTGTGCGGTGGGAGAGGGAAGAGGACTGGAGGAGTGGGAAGGGCTGGGAAGGGAGGGGGAGGGGGCGAAGGGAGTACTCATGTCTTATCCTGGCGAGAAGCGGACAATACCCTTTTTGAGGAACCCCGGCGAGGGCGAAGGAGGTTTGGTTGTTTTAATCAAAGGGGAAGTGTTCTTAGAGTTGGCATATGGACGAGAGAAAACAAACAGAAGGAGGAACGGAGGAAGAAGAAAGAAATGAGGAAAGAGTGGTCATGCCTAGTCAGGACTTTAACGATGGGCAAACGGAGTTACTCGTCATTTGGGTGCACGTTAATATTTCCTCGTCTTACTGCGGTAACGGTGGTTAAAAATTGATATAAAGGCCAAACGTTAGAATGTATGATGATATTTTAAAAAGTTTAAGTAAATAGAAAATGCCACAATTTCAAATCTATTTCATGAACTTTGGCCCTTTTTTATTTTACCTAGAACTCAATGTATCATCAGGCTAGCCTAACGTTTTGTCTGTTAACTCAATTATGACCCATCTACCCGGACCCTTGGACGGAAATATACGTGGGGCTCCGATTGTTGTCCCTTGACGCCGTCAATCCACCGTTAGGCGGGGAGGGGATCTGGAACGGGACAACGGAAAACCCAGATTGGGAGGGAAAATCCGGTCCCCTCGCAGAGAATGAAGGGCGGTGTGATGGGTAAGGGGCCGGTTCTTGGATTTTGGGAAATGACTTTGTGGGAGGAGAGGGAGAGCCACACCCGAAAGCGTTGCGTTCGATGTTGTATTGGCTCTCGGAGGCCGTAGAAGAGTAGGTTTAGAGATTTCGATGGAGGATGGGATCGCGCCGCGATTTCGACGGGTCATCCTCCACTGATGATCCCAAGTTTCTCCGGCCGCAGGCAGGGGAGAGACTGCGGCGGAAAGGGGATGCGACAGGGAGAGGGAGGCTGCGGCAGGGGAATCTAGGGATTCCGAGAAATCCTACGTGATGCCATGCTACGTACCACGTGTTTTCCATGGGGATTCGCCCGCTGCAAAGGTGCCATCACCACTTGCCAATAAGTCTCACGCTGACTCTCTAACACTAGGACAGCTTCCTATGGCGGGCACGAAAGGATCATAGCATCCCTTGGAGTGAGGGCCTGTGAGCCTGCTAGAGGTGCTACTTTTGTACCAACAAAATCTTACCTCAGGAGTGCGCGACCATAGTCCTATATTGACCCATTCCTTGCTTTTCTAAGGGATCAAACGTGTGCAAAGATCTCTCTCTCCCGGACGCCCGCCCGACCTCTTACCGGCGTAGTAGAAAGCTTTCGGCACAGCATCGTAACGGACGCTGACCCGTCCTTGGTCTTCTCCATCCCCAGATTCCACTCATTGACTTAAGCACCTAGGAAAAGCCATATTACGTACTCTGAACCTCCCAAGGGGAGTCACTTCTATTCGGGGCGAAGGAGATTCACCATTCGATCTCGCCTGAAGAAGAGCAAAAAGAAAGAAGCCAGGAGGAGAATTTCTTTGCGCTTGAGCCCTTGACGAGAAGATCTTCACCGTTTGACGAGCTGCACTGGGCCCCACCCTCTTGAACCAACTCCGCTCCGTACTTACTTCCCGCCTCATGTCCATGCAAATATGATCCGTTGGCAACCTCATCTATTTTGGAAAGACTGCCAGTTTCCTTGCCGAAACAATCTCTTTTCCTTATCGCAATCGAAATAAACTGATTCAAATCATCAAGAAGCTAGCTCCTTTCCAATTTTCCACATCGAGTTCACCTTTACGCTATTCTTTTTGCTCCTTATCCATTGATGAATTAAGTAAGCGCGGATTATCCCCGTATATGTGTCAAGCCCTTCCAAGGGGAGACTCTACTCAGGGCCACACCTGGCGCCCGCCTCGGTCTTTCTTTGTTCGACAGTCAGTGTTCTAGGCAAGCTGGATGCCCGCTCTTGATTTCCCGAGCTCTTTGATCCTCAGTCCTACTTCTCGTTAGGCTGACTCTTAAGAGACTTAACTTTGCGGCATAGAATCTCATTCCCACTAGATCCACTGATGCTTTATTGAATATCTTTCGAATTTTGAACCTTCCCCACCGGTTAAGCCCTAATGCCCTTTTTAGTTCATGGACGGCTTTCGAAAAGAAGAATTGTTTGATCCCGCCAGGGCTAAAGCTCATCGGCCCATTTAGTAAGGGGACGCCCCACACATTTCATTTTCAATCAACGAACACTTACAACCACCAATGCACGTGCCCTCCTTTGGTCCAACCGGAAGGGACCTGAACCTGCTCCTTTTTGTAATATAGTATCCTTGAGGAGGCCTCTCCAACAGGCCCTGCTCCCCTGATTCGATGGCCAGGACTCTAGGTGGAGGAGGATACGATATCCAAGCATCGCCATTGGGCGGCGATGAGGGAATATCTTGACAATCATCCTCTTGGCCTTGAGAGTTTTTGTTGTTTCCCTGGGCCTAGGAAAGGATTACAACGCTCAAAAGTGTCCTATTTTTGGTGAAGACGAACAAGTTCAAATAACCATGGCCCAGCAGTTGTTGAGCGATTGTTCGACGGCAACCGTAGGTGCTTTCCGGTTTTGTTTTTTGACAGGACACCTTCGAAGCCCACAGCACATCCGGAGTTGTGTAGCCCCAAAACGCAGGTCCTTGAGGAGAGGTTCCACAACCTATATAAGCACTGCTTCGTTCTCCTCTTCAACCGATGTAGGACTTCACAATAAAAAAAATAGTCCCCTATTGGGGTGAGCGATAAATCGCTGAGTACGCCTCACCCTATGCACATACGAAACATGTGACTGCTAATCAATTCCTATCGTGCAATCTTTGAAAAACCCTTATGCAACATGCGGCTTATCAGCGGAAAGCATAATCTTCAAATAAGTAAATATTAGAAATCCACAACCATAGCAGGTAAGGAACTCAGCTAGCATCATAACGAATATCAAATGGACCGTAAGCATAAAAGCGACTCCCATGAATCTAACACCCTCATCTCGTATCAACCCTTCTTAAGGTGCCAGGCCCACCGTAGTACGTCCTCACCCACTCCTCCGGGAGCGCCCGGGAACGACCAGCAGGCACGACCGCGGGTGGTCGTCGCCTCCCCGTACTCCTCCGACACACAGTCGGGTAACACCATCAATAACAGTGGCTTTTCTTCTCAAATCAAGGCAAACTAGACCAGGAAATTTATTATTTAGCAGATGATTGAAGTACCACTCTTCATAGTTTATGTGTACAGCAACCGGAACATGAGGTCGGCACACCCGCGTGGCATCCAACTCGCCAATAACTGTGGCGTGGTTGATCCCAACCGGACGTCGGCCGGCTTCCATACGACACAAGGATACCGACAACCTACGGACCCCAACCACCATGAACTAGAGCTAAACGTGGTTGATCCCGTCCGAAGGTTCGTAACCTTCTCTAGTCGATTCAGCCAAGACCATCGCGAACGGTCCCCAACCACCGCCTCCTGACTTCCAAACTAACGCGAGCCATCCCCATTCCCGCCTGTACAGAACCTCCAACAATTCGTTATTTCAATAATCCAATAAAAGTATGTACCGCAATATCCTGGTCTGTCTCCTATCAACCACTCATCTTGCGCCCACATTAAGGCTCTTTCAACACAATTATGGAAATCAATCTGTAAGCCTCGAATTCAACTGACCTGCATTTGATGTCAGATTGCTGGCCACGCATCACGCATCACAGTATGTGCACAACGGCATCAGCACATCCCATTCCCACCAACAAGACATATAGGTATCGAGGCATCTTTCCATTAACAATTCATAAGAGGTTTTTGCTCAAGATGAAGTCAGCTCAGACTACAAGCACACGGCTAACACCGGACAACACATCCGCAACCCGACCTCAACACATCCCTCCCCACGCTGTTCTCTAAACAGCCTAGCATCATTCGTCCGTTCCGCACAATTTTGTAGAGCACGATCATACTACATCGAAGCAGGGGAGAAGAGGTGGTGCGTACAAGGGGACGGCGGCTCTGCCGAATGCGAGCCAGGCACGTCCCCGCGCATAGAACACCCTCGGCGTCCTTGTACCTCACCAGATTCAGGAACCCTAGCGGACGAAACCCAAGTGCTCCCGGACGGAACCTGTATCTAGCAGCTTAACCGAAGCAGAGCCCCGCCAAGTCGACGAAATTCTGGTTGGCATTTGACACACCAACGACAATACCACAACAGATCCGACCTACCCCGCCTCCCCGTCACCTCTACCCGCATAAAACACANGGTAGCCCCAAAACGCGTCCTGTGAGGAGAGGTCCCCACAGCCTATATAAGCACTGCTTCGTTCTCCTCTCCAACCGATGTGGAACTTGTAACAGCTTAGACCCACCGCCACAGGATATTGTCCGCTTTGGGCCTCGCCCGCACGGTTTTATTTTTGGCGGACACTCTTGGCAGCACACAGCACATCTGGAGTGGTAGCCCCAAAACGCGTCCTATGAGGAGAGGTCTCCACAGCCTATATAAGCACTGCTTCGTTCTCCTCTCCAACCGATGTGGGACTTCACAATCCACCCCCTTTGGGAGCCCAGTGTCCTCGCTGGCACACTCGGTCCGGCCCCTGGCTCTGATACTAACTGAAACGACCTACAAATTTTTCACATTTTTATCAGAAGGATTCTCCGTCCTTTGACGGTCAAACTACGGAAGCGACAAAACTTTACCTCCATCGTGGCAATGTCTACTGTCTTGCTACTCAAATCCGTGCCACGTGTCCTCTTTTCCATTTTATCCTGCGTCACACTAAAAAAATAGTCCCCTATTGGGGTCAGCGATAAATCGCTGAGTATGCCTCACCCTATGCACATACGAAACATGAGACTGCTAATCAATTCCTATCGTGCAATCTTTGAAGAACCCTTATGCAACATGCGGCTTATCAGCGGAAGGCATAATCTTCAAATAAGTAAATATTTGAAATCCACAACCACAGTAGGTAAGGAACTCAGCTCGCATCATAACGAATATCAAATGGACCGTAAGCATAAAAGCGACTCCCATGAATCGAACACCCTCATCTCGTATCAACCCTTTTCAAGGTGCTAGGACCACCGTAGTGCGTCCTCACCCACTCCTCCGGGAGCGCCCGGGAACGGCCAGTAGGCACGACCGCGGGTGGTCGTCGCCTCCCCGTACTCCTCCGACACACAGTCGAGTAACACCATCAATAACAGTGGCTTTTCTTCTCAAATCAAGGCAAACTAGATAAGAAAATTCATTATTTAGCAGATGATTGAAGTACCACTCTTCATAGCTCATGTGTACAGCAACCGGAACATGGGGACGGCACGCTCGCGTGGCATCCAACTCGCCAATAACTGCGGCGTGGTTGATCCCAACCGGACGTCGGCCGGCTTCCATACAACACAAGGATACCGACAACCTACGNCCTATGCATATACGAAACATGAGACTGCTAATCAATTCCTATCGTGCAATCTTTAAAAAACCCTTATGCAACATGCGGCTTATCAGCGGAAGGCATAATCTTCAAATAAGTAAATATTAGAAATCCACAACCACAGCAGGTAAGGAACTCAGCTCGCATCATAACGAATATCAAATGGACCGTAAGCATAAAAGCGACTCCCATGAATCTAACACCCTCAACTCGTATCAACCCTTCTCAAGGTGCCAGGACCACCGTAGTGCGTCCTCACCCACTCCTCCGGGAGCGCCCGGGAACGGCCAGCAGGCACGACCGCGGGTGGTCGTCGCCTCCCCGTACTCCTCCGACACACAGTCGGGTAACATCATCAATAACAGTGGCTTTTCTTCTCAATTCAAGGCATGAATTGTTAAGTCGGACAGGCCTTGCCGTTTTAAATAAATGAGTTCTTTATGAACACTTGTGGTAGACATGGTTATGGTTATCGACGTGATGCAACATTTCTTACTAAGTTCCAACGACCCTGTTAGTATTTCCTTCACCTTCCTCTCCTTCGATGCTTCTTGTCATTTCAAAGTCTAAAAACCTTGGATTCATTTTCCTTATCGAGAAGAATATTGCGGGCTTTCATATCTCTGTGGATAAGTCTCGACCTGGAGCCTTGATGAAGAAATAATAGATCGCGAGCAATTCCAATTATAATGTGAGCACGCCTTGGCCAATCAAGAATCCACTTTCGGGTTGGATCTGCAATTTCTCAAGCAATCATGGTCAATTGTTGCTTCAAATATGCATACCAAATCCGGTTCGTTCTAATTATAACTGTTGTTTTCTTCCCGCCATAAATGTCCTAGCTGTCGACCTGTCTATTATTCTCTATTGCACTTCGTTTGGCTCTACCTGAATAATGTGGATAAGAGTATTTCCAAGAGCCATATTGAATATTAAACATTCAAGGCTGTTATTTGGCATTTATTCATATATTAGCATTCTCTCTTATTCTTGAATGCAACATCCCAGAAACTTAATAAGGTTCCGATGCTGAAGCTTCATTTAGAGGGTATTACATTCTTGAATTCATAGAGACCTTGTCGCGAACCTTTCGGAAGCCTTTCCTTCTTTTTCCTATATGATGTGTACCTCTGGATATATTTTCCTTAGCATCATCCTCACCTTACCAACATATCCTATCGTAATACATTCTCGGAGGGTAAAATACCATAGTTCTACCCATATAAGCCTCCACTTCCAGTCTTAGTGGTGAATGGACTCTTTTGTTCTTGTTAGACTATAATATCTTGATTCAAAACCATCACCTTCTGCCTTGGCCACCATCGCCTGAAATATACCTTTGTCAACCAGAACTTTGGGATTCGCAATTGTTGTTGCTGCCTTAGACTCCTTCCTGCATCAAACATACATTTTGTTCTATTTCCTCCTTGAGTAATTATGATGTTAGTATTTCAGCCAATAGTAAGTAGAAAAGGACATGAGGTCCGATAGTTGTTCCATAATCGAGAAATCATGTGACTGGTCTCCTCAATTACATCGTCCCTCCCTTGTAATCCAAATGTCATCTGTATGAGCAATTGGTCCTCTATTTTCTGTTTTATTAATTGTTTGCCCTTCCAGTCTAGGCACGAAGTAGGAAATTATTCTACCATGAGCCTTGAATTTCCAGAATTACTGGTTGATGTCTACTCATAAGACAAGGACAACCAGCCCATCAGTATGCCGTTATGTGTGATTCTAGTTTGAGTGTGCCTTTGATTGCATCAGTAGAAGCGCAGAGGATCCTGCGCGATGGTGGAGAAGCCTTTCTAGCTGTGGTGCTTAACTTGAAGGAAGAGCTTCCTAACCTGCGGGACATTCCAGTCGTGCAGGAGTTTGAGGATGTCTTCCCTGAAGAGCTTCCTGGGTTACCACCATCCAGAGAGGTGGACTTTGTAATCGATGTTGTACCGGGTACTGAACCTATTTCGAAAGCACCGTATCGAATGAGCTTTTCTGAATTAAAAGAACTGAAAGTGCAGCTTCAGGATCTGCTTGATAAAGGATTCATACGCCCGAGTGTGTCTCCTTGGGGCGCACCAGTTCTGCTTGTTAAAAAGAAGGATGGTACGATGCGCATGTGCATAGATTACCGGTTGTTGAACAAAGTCACTATTAAGAACAGATATCCCCTGCCCCGGATCGATGACCTCTTTGATCAGCTTCAGGGCTCCGTCGTGTATTCCAAAATTGACTTGCGATCTGGATATCACCAGATTCGAGTTTGTGATTCGGACGTCATGAAAACAGCTTTCCGAACACGCTATGGGCACTATGAGTTTTTAGTAATGTCCTTCGGCTTGACCAATGCACCCGCCGCCTTTGTGGAGCTGATGAACCGTATTTTCAGGCCGTATTTGGAACAGTTTGTGGTAGTGTTTATTGACGATATTCTGGTGTATTCTAAGAGTATGGAAAGCATACGGATCATCTGAGGCTTGTGCTAGAGGTATTGAGAGCGAATCAGCTTTACGCTAAGTTGAGCAAGTGTGAATTTTGGATGAACAGTGTCAGTTTTTTGGGCCATGTAGTATCCGCAGAGGGTATTGCAGTGGACCTAGCCAAGGTGGAAGCAGTTCTTAATTGGCCCAGGCCCACTACTTTTACGGAGATGCGGAGTTTCCTAGGCCTAGCTGGGTATTACAGGCGATTCATTGAGGGATTCTCCCGGATTGCAAGGACTTTAACCCAGCTGCTGAAAAAGGAAACCGTGTTTGAGTGGACCCAGGATTGTGAGAGGAGCTTCATTGAGTTAAAGAACAGATTGACTTCCGCACCGGTGTTGGTGTTGCCCAATGGCAGCGGAGGATTCGCAGTCTACTGTGATGCTTCTTATTTTGGATTGGGGGCTGTGCTGATGCAGCACGGCAGGGTAGTAGCTTACGCTTCTAGACAGCTTAAAGTTCATGAGCAGAATTACCCTACCCACGACTTGGAGCTTGCTGCAGTAGTCTTCGCTTTGAAAATATGGCGCCATTATCTATATGGCGAGACCTTCGAGATATTCACCGACCATAAGAGCTTAAAGTATCTGTTCTCTCAGGATGAGTTGAGCATGAGGCAAAGGCGATGGATGGAATTGATCAAAGATTACGACTGCACGATCTCTTACCATCCAGGCAGAGCAAACGTGGTTGCCGATGCATTGAGCCGAAAGACTGCCTCCTTAGCCAGCATTGAGGTAGAAGAATGGCGACTACACGAACAGGTAAATGAGATCGGTGTTAGGGTTGGATTTAGTGGCAGTGGTCCTCTACTAGCTACCGTGATCATTGGGTCTTAGTTGATGGATTTGATTCGCGCGGCCCAACTCCAAGATCCATACCTGACGGAGGAGCGATCCAGGTTGCAGGATCAGGCAGATACTGAGTTTAGTGTGTCTGATGATGATTTGATGCGGTATCAGGGACGCATTTGCATACCTGCTCAGGAGGATCTACGGAAGCTGATCATGGATGAGGCTCATTTGAGTGCGTATTGTATCCACCCCGGGGTCTCCAAAATGTACCAGAATCTATGGAAACAATACTGGTAGCCAGGTATGAAAAGAGATGTGGCTCAGTACGTGAGCCGCTGCTTGACCTGTCAGCGGGTCAAGATTGACCATCGCAGACCAGGTGGAGAACTTCAGCCGTTGCCAATTCCCGAATGGAAATGGGATGAGATCGCCATGGATTTTGTGACTAACCTGCCCAGGACGGCGCAGGGTTTCGATTCTGTTTGGGTGATAGTGGATAGATTGACTAAATCTGCCCACTTCATCCCCATTAGTGTGACATACTCGGTTGTCAAATTGGCCAAGCTGTATGTGAAGGAAGTCATTCGCCTTCACGGTGTGCCCAGTGTTATAGTTTCTGACAGGGATGCGAGGTTTACTTCTCGGTTCTGGAGCACTATACAGCGGTTATTAGGCACGAGGTTGAATATGAGCACTGCTTTCCACCCCCAGACAGATTGTCAGACCGAGCGCATCATTCAGATACTTGAGGATATGCTGAGAGCTTGTGCTTTAGATCTGGAAGGCTCGTGGGTAGATCAGCTACCATTGGTGGAGTTCTCGTATAACAACAGTTACCAACAGAGTATTCAAATGGCCCCCTTTGAAGCTCTGTATGGTCGCCCGTGCAGAACTCCTTTATGTTGGAACGAGGGTGGAGAACAGGCTGAGTTAAGACCTGAGATGGTCCGTGAGACTACACAGATGATCAGGCTTATTCAGGATCGTCTTCGCGCCGCACAGAGTAGACAAAAGAGTTATGCAGACAGGCGGCGCAGGCCTCTCGAGTTCGAGGTAGGGGATTACGTCTTTCTGAAAGTATCTCCTACTAAGATGAATCTCCGATTTGGACTTAAAGGAAAATTAAGCCCGAGATATATTGGACCTTACGAGTGGAGAGAATCGGGAATGTAGCCTACAGGTTAGCCTTACCCCCAGACTGGCGGAGATCCGTAACGTCTTCCATGTATCTATGCTTAGAAAGTACGTCCCAGATCCTCGACATGTGCTGCATGATGAGCAAATTGAGGTGGCTCTGAACTTACAGGTTACTACGTAGCCCGTGGAGATAGTTGATAGGATGGAGAAACAGCTCCGTCATCGAGTGATTCCTATGGTGCGGGTACGTTGGTTACATGGGAATATTGAGGAGTTTGCTTGAGAAACAGCATCCAAGATGAAAGAGATGTACCCGTACCTATTTGAGTGAGAGTGATATGGACAATGAAATTTCGGGGACGAAATATAAATTAAGGGGGGTAGATTGTAACGACCCGGAATTTCGTGAATGGAAATATGTTATTTAGACTAGTATGTTGACCAGCAATAGAGCGTTTGACCGAGTCAAATCCGACGTGGCACGGAAGTCTAATACTTTTGTTGTCAGTTGACGTAATATCGAATATTATCAGGACTTTTGATTCGATTTCCGTATGACTACGTCATATGGGAAAGGGGACGCCTGGACTCAAATGGAATCGGGCGGGAGTTGTGATAATGCTCGTGTTACGCCGCGGATTTGATTAGGACTAATTGATCAATTAACCAATAATACTAAAGTAGCGGCTAAAATCGGATAGCATGCGATGTTGGAAGGATAAGATGACGAAGCCGATTAGGAGATAAGATTTTAGGTGAGGATTCTGAGGAAAATGATCTTCGACCTCTAAATTTTGATAAGAGGGCAGGGCATGGACGCCCATAAGCAATCATACAGAAAATTTATAAGGTAAGGAAAAGAAAGAAAATAAAAAGAAGAGGAAGCATGCCGACGAATTGTAAGAGGATGAGATTCTTTAGATTAGCATTTTCCCTGAGCCACATATATCTTATCTAAAATTGAGTTAAAAGAAAGGAGGAAGTGTGAACGGGGGAACAACTTCGATTGTATTCCTCATTCTTCCCCACCACGGCAACGGAGAGTTACTGAGAGAGAGAGAGACGCGTTCATCTCCACCATGGATAGGAGACCGTGCCGGCAAAGGAGAGCCCGGACTAGGCGAGATCACCGTACGAACAGGGAGACGAGCGCCGGAAGACTGCGCGGCTACATCTCACCCCCTCCCCTCGTCTGTGTCCTATTTCTGTTGTGTGGACGTGTGTTTTATGCGGGTAGAGGCGACGGGGAGGCAGGGTAGGTCGGATCTGTTGTGGTATTGTCGTTGGTGTGTCAAATGCCAACCAGAATTTCGTCGACTTGGCGGGGCTCTGCTTCGGCTAAGCTGCTAGATACAGGTTCCGCCGGGGAGCACTTGGGTTTCGTCCGCTAGGGTTTCTGAATCTGGTGAGGTACAAGGACGCCGAGGGTGCTCTGTGCGTGGGGACGTGCTTGGTTCGCATTCGGCAGAGCCGCCGTCCCCTTGTACGCACCACTTCTTCTCCCTTGCTTCGACGTTGTATGATCGTGCTCTGCGAAATTGTGCGGAACGGACGAATGATGCTAGGTTGTTTAGAGAACAGCGTGGGGAGGGATGCGTTGAGGTCGGGTTGCGGATGTGTTGTCCGGTGTTAGCCGTGTGCTTGTAGTCTGAGCTGACTTCATCTTGAGCAAAAACCTCTTATGAATTGTTAATGGAAAGATGCCTCGATACCTATATGTCTTGTTGGTGGGAATGGGATGTGCTGATGCCGTTGTGCACATACTGTGATGCGTGATGCGTGGCCAGCAATCTGACTTCAAATGCAGGTCAGTTGAATTCGAGGCTTACAGATTGATTTCCATAATTGTGTTGAAAGAGCCTTAATGTGGGCGCATGATGAGTGGTTGATAGGAGACAGACCAGGATATTGCGGTACATACTTTTATTGGATTATTGAAATAACGAATTGTTGGAGGTTCTGTACAGGCGGGAATGGGGATGGCTCGCGTTAGTTTGGAAGTCAGGGGGCGGTGGTTGGGGACCGTTCGCGATGGTCTTGGCTGAATCGACTAGAGAAGGTTACGAACCTTCGGACGAGATCAACCACGTTTAGCTCTAGTTAACGGTGGTTGGGGTCCGTAGGTTGTCGGTATCCTTGTGTTGTATGGAAGCCGGCCGACGTCCGGTTGGGATCAACCACGCCGCAGTTATTGGCGAGTTGGATGCCACGCGGGCGTGCCGTCCCCATGTTCCGGTTGCTGTACACATGAGCTATGAAGAGTGGTACTTCAATCATCTGCTAAATAATGAATTTTCTGATCTAGTTTGCCTTGATTTGAGAAGAAAAGCCACTGTTATTGATGGTGTTACTCGACTGTGTGTCGGAGGAGTACGGGGAGGCGACGACCACCCGCGGTCGTGCCTACTGGCCGTTCCCGGGCGCTCCCGGAGGAGTGGGTGAGGACGCACTACGGTGGTCCTAGCACCTTGAAAAGGGTTGATACGAGATGAGGGTGTTCGATTCATGGGAGTCGCTTTTATGCTTACGGTCCATTTGATATTCGTTATGATGCGAGCTGAGTTCGTTACCTATTGTGGTTGTGGATTTCAAATATTTACTTATTTGAAGATTATGCCTTCCGCTGATAAGCCGCATGTTGCATAAGGGTTCTTCAAAGATTGCACGATAGGAATTGATTAGCAGTCTCATGTTTCGTATGTGCATAGGGTGAGGCATACTCAGCGATTTATCGCTGACCCCAATAGGGGACTATTTTTTTAGTGTGACGCAGGATAAAATGGAAAAGAGGACACGTGGCACGGATTTGAGTAGCAAGACAGTAGACATTGCCACGATGGAGGTAAAGTTTTGTCGCTTCCGTAGTTTGACCGTCAAAGGACGGAGAATCCTTCTGATAAAAATGTGAAAAATTTGTAGGTCGTTTCAGTTAGTATCAGAGCCAGGGGCCGGACCGAGTGTGCCAGCGAGGACACTGGGCTCCCAAAGGGGGTGGATTGTGAAGTCTCACATCGGTTGGAGAGGAGAACGAAGCAGTGCTTATATAGGCTGTGGAGACCTCTCCTCATAGGACGCGTTTTGGGGCTACCACTCCAGATGTGCTGTGTGCTGCCAAGAGTGTCCGCCAAAAATAAAACCGTGCGGGCGAGGCCCAAAGCGGACAATATCCTGTGGCGGTGGGTCTAAGCTGTTACAAGTTCCACATCGGTTGGAGAGGAGAACGAAGCAGTGCTTATATAGGCTGTGGGGACCTCTCCTCACAGGACGCGTTTTGGGGCTACCACTCCGGATGTGCTATGTACTGCCGAGAGTGTCTGCCAAAAACAAAACTGTGCAGGCTTGGCCTAAAGCGGACAATATCCTGTGGCGGTGGGTCTTGGCTGTTACAAGTAGTATCAGAGCCAGGGGCCGGACCGAGTGTGCCAGCGAGGACGCTGGGCTCCCAAGGGGGGTGGATTGTGAAGTCCCACATCGGTTGGAGAGGAGAACGAAGCAGTGCTTATATAGGCTGTGGATAGCTCTCCTCACAGGATGCATTTTGGGGCTACCACTCCGGATGTGCTTTGTGCTGCTGAGAGTGTCCGCCAAATACAAAACCGTGCGGGCTTGGCCCAAAGCGGA
Organism: Melastoma sanguineum; assembly: GCA_029817735.1. Classification (NCBI taxonomy): domain Eukaryota; kingdom Viridiplantae; phylum Streptophyta; class Magnoliopsida; order Myrtales; family Melastomataceae; genus Melastoma; species Melastoma sanguineum. Next base: position 858,588 of record JARUPW010000084.1, on the reverse strand, counting down.
CAATATCCTATGGCGGTGGTCTGGGCTGTTACAGTATTGATAACGAATTATCTCTGCATTTTGGTCGTTGTGATCTGACTTGCTGCTTTTTATCCAGGTACGTGTTCTCTTGAGCCTTATGAGTGAGTTGTGATTGATTCTACAGGCGCTGTTGTTGTTGGCGATAATTCTCTCCCAAAGAAAAGCAGAAAATGTGATCCTAGAAAAGATTCGAAGAAGAAGCAACATCCAGGGACAAAACACATGTCAAAAGCACTGAATTCTCTCCCCGAGGTTGAAGAACCCATTGACAAGGAGAAAATGATTGGTGACACTGCCGTGATCATGGATGGAGAGGTCTTATATGCAGAACTGGATGTTACCACTGAACTGGAGCAGAACTGGAGCAGAACTGGAGCTAAGAAGGGTTTCACAATTCATAATGATACCAATGTTTCTCAGGACAGGGGATTTCGAGAATGCCACAAGGGAAGATGATATTAAAGGTTCTGGCCATTTGTTATTTATCTATTGTTGGCCAATTGGTCCTACTATTTGATGCTTATGGTTTTATTTGTCGCGCTTCGTACCGATTCACCAATTTGTTATTCGGAGCTTGGAACGATTTCTTCTAAGAAGTGGATGATCTTTCATGTATTGCATGGGTGTACTTGGAGAGAAGTGTTTTTGCATGGTTCTCAAAGTATTCTTGCCAAAAGTAAAAACCAGTTCTGCTCATTTTTCTGAACTTCTCCACTCTATCGTCTCTTGGTCATATCAATGATCGTGTGTTCTTGTTCATGTAAGCAAGCAAAACGGGCTATCCGATCCTTCAATATTGGTCATTTCCTCCATTATGGTTGAGAAAATGTATATTTCTAATTTACCTCCCTTCCAATTTCCCTATTACTTATTTGTTTCCAAGTGTCTTATCTTACTGTCACTGGTATTTGTATCTTAGCAGTGCAGATGACTAGTTTGATAAAATATCTTTTTTTTCTACAGGCAAATGCATTGAAGGGAAGGATGGTCGAAGAGCTGCCTAAGGATGCATCGATTACTGCTAAGGATGTCGTGTTTGATTTTGTCGGTGATAAATTACTGTCAAAGAAAAGAAAGAAGCAGGCTTCCAAAACGAAATCTAGCAGGAAGCAAGATCCGATAGCCAGTTCAGGTGAGCCTAAAGAACATGCAACGTCCTCCAAGGATACCAAAGTGGGTGGTGGGTGGGGGGTATTTGGAACCTTGTCATAATTCCTAGTTCGAATCCCATACCATGCACACTCCACTTGGAATTACGGTTGGTCTCTTGAGTGATGGCTAATAAAGCCTAAAAGTCACCCACTTGCTGGGCCTTTGGGCCTTAACTAAAATTGGATCGACGGGGGAGTGGGCTTCAAGTCGGGCCTAGAGGGGATGTAGTGGGGTCTGGCCTGAGGCTCGTGGGTTTATCAAAGAGCCTCCCAACCTCGTGAGAGGGCTCGCAAAGAGTAAGTCCGCCATGAACCCCGCTGATATATAAAAAACTTGCAACGATTGTGTTGCATGGGCATGTCGTAAATGCGGATGCCGGCAGAAAAAGAGGACCTAAGAAAGGAGCTGAATCTGGAGAAGAAGTTGATGGGGCCTGTATGGTTGCTGCTGCTGTAGGGGGTGATAAATCTTCCAAAATAAAGACCAAAGAGTCCGCTAGTAAAGACGAATCAAGCTCGAAGGAAATTGCTGACCAAGAACAAGGCTCAAAGAGGAAGCATATTGTAGTTGTCGGTTTGAAAAGGGCATCCACGATGGATATGGCCACGGAGACTGATACAAATAGCAAAGTCATAAAAGAAGACACATTAAGGAAGGAAACATTAAATCAGCCATCACTTGCTGTTCAGTATTCCAAGGAACTGAATTCTGCAGCATTATCTACAACGGGAAAAACAAATTTGTCGGCTAAACCTAGTCCACTCTTTTTTAGATGAAGTCAATAGCTGTTTGGATTCCATACATTTTCTTTATCGTCGTCATCATCATCAATTTCGTTTGTTCTGATTATATATTTTCTATAATCACCAAACTCTCTTGTGTAACACATATTTGGGATTTGATAAGAAAATTAAATTCATAACTTTTTATTATTATTTTATGTTATTTTCAAGAAAGAAATAATTTTGTATTTTTAATGGCCTTTAAGAGGATAAGTTTTCTCTCCCTAAAAGGGATATCACAATGGAGATTGAATCTGTAGGTATTATCATGGAACTTGATGATAAATGCCCAGACTCTCAAAACTCTAATGATGGGTTTGGTTTAAGATTCGAGGAATGAATAAAATTGACTAATAATCTTATTATTTTTTCTTTATCCATATCATTTTATTTTATTCTTTTCTCGTCCATTTTTTTTTTATTTTCAAGAGGAAGGGAAGAAGGAATGAGAATTTCTTAGGTTATAAGAGAATATTCATTTCATTACTCGTTCCATTTTCATGATATTCATTCTTCAATTACACACATCGTGTTTTTTAGTAATTTTCTTTTTAATTACTATATTTTTTTCTCACTTTTCATTTCATTTCATCCGGAATCTATTCCGAAAACTAAACTGGATATAATAGAAATGTTTCCTTATAAGCTTGCAACAATTTTCTCATTTAATATTAAAAATGTTAGAATTTAAATTAATATTAAAATATTCAACTAAAGTAAGTTACGGTAACAAGAATTTGTTGGGTTTTGAATCGGATTTCGCGGGTCTTGGGTGCGATGGATTTTCGACAGTTGGGAAGTAGTCGCCCATGCCCACGTGTGATCAGGCTCGGTTTTCTCTCTTTGCTTATTTTGAGGAGGGGAAGATTTTGAAGAGTTCAAAGTAGAGGTTCCCTGTTTTAGTTGTGATCATTGGTGTGTTTGGGATGGTTTAGGATGTGGGATTTTTTTTATTTTTTTTTGAGGATTGGATCAGATCGGAAAGAAACCTGGGTTTGTTCAGTCGAGGTGTAGTTGTGGTCAGGTTGAGCGTGGGTTGAAGGGGGTCACTAGGTGGGAGGGATTGCGTTCTTCTCTTTCATTTTGTATGGGAATTGGTGCTGTTGTTGTCATCACGATTCGATGTCCTACATAAAGAGCGACATGGGCGGTGGGATTGGGAATGCTGGTGAAATATGTTGTTGTCCTTGTTGAGCAGGCGTTCGTTGGAGGTTGATTCTAGGTAAGGTTTCCCGGGTGAATTTCGGATACGATGATCAGGTGGCCGATTCGATCGATCGTCGCCAATTCACATCATCTTTGAAAGATTACTTCATCATCTCCACCATTTAGAAATTGAAAATGTGATTTTGTGATTGTTGGCCTATAGCATTTTGCTCGTCTTGGAGAAATTATTGAGAGGCTACTTTGGTTGATATAACATCAGGGACTCGTATGGGTTTTCTCTGAGGCCTCAACACTTCCAGAGATATCGAGAGTACACAACTATCTATAAGGTGACCGCCTTTCCACTTAATTTAGTGGTCTCTGCTGTCTTGCGAAGAGTAAAATGAAAGCCTTTTTTTATAAGAAAAATAGGCTCGAATGGGTTTGTTGAATATAATTAGATCTTGTCCAAATGTGCCGGCGGTCATTTCATGTAAAGATAGACATGGGTAATTTTATGCATTGAGGAGTAGGCCAGTCATTTGACTTGATATCTAGTGGCTATTTTGATTGAAAATTAAGGATTTAAAATGACTCATACCAGGAAGAGGAGCAGGAAAGGTCGAAGAAATGGAAGGAATTCCTCGAACAGCATGTGAAGCAGGATCAAGAGAAGTCTTCTGAGAATATAAATGAAGAGAATTCACTTGTTAAGGATACAAATGATGAGAACTTGTGCGTTGAAATCAAAGATCAAATTCAGCGGAGCACAAGCATCAGGACAGATGAAACTGGGGATAAGGATATAACAGAAGCAAAGTTGAATGTTGGGGATATCAATGAGCAGAACGTGAGTGTTGAGACTAGTGAACAGCCTCAGTGGAACATTGTGGCAGAGGAGGCAGGGAAAGGGGACAGCCACATCGAAAAGACTGGTTTGGATGGTTCAGCACAAAGAAATATTGAAAGTGAAGCACAAGCATCTAGCAAGTCTGAGTCAAAGACCCGTGAGGTGAAAAAATGGGTAAATATTCAACCCATCCTTGGCGCTGTTGATGAAATGATGAGCGCTCGTATTCCGAAGTCAAAGGATATCATAACTAATTTAGAAACTGCAAATAATATTCATCCTCAAACAGTTGCAAAGGTAGAGATTTCAGAAGCAATGTCCAATCACAATGGGCAGGGAATGTTTGGCAAGGAAGAAGCATCAGATAAAAAAGGAACATACAGTCACGATGGGGAGGGAACATCCCACAGTGATGATGGGGAGGAATTGGCGAATGAGGAAGAAGCGTCACATAAGGAGCAAATGTCCAACAGCAATCGCACAGGACTGTTCACTGTGGAAGAAGCACCACGTAAGGAAAACATGCCCGATGATGGAGAGGATGTGGTTGCCATGGGAGAAGCATCAGATAAGAACAGTGAGTCCTCTATGCAAGGAGAAGCTGAAAGCAAGGCAATTCCTGCAGAACATCTTTTCCCTTGGAGAGAAGAACTTGAGAGCCTTGTACGAGGAGGAATTCCTAAAGATCTGAGGGGTGATGTAATATTACCACGTAAATTAGTGTTCCCTTATGCTAATGTACCCTCTCTTTCTCCTTATGCAATACGCCTTCCGTCTCTTGTTGTCTTTCAGGTGTGGCAAGCTTTTGTGGGTGTAAGAACACGCAGAAAAGAGAAATACTATGAGAATCTGCTGGCTGAAGACATTATGGAAACTGATAGTGGATCACCAGATGGGAAATCTGACGCGCCAAGGAAATGGAAGAAGCAGATCGAAAAGGTTGTTTAGAGACTGACATTTGGCTTAAGAGTATTTGCAGTTTCTCGATTGTTTGGATAATTTTCCCTTCCACTGATTGTGCAAGAGCTTTTTAGGATATTCCGCGCACATTTCCAGGTCATCCAGCTTTGGATGAGAATGGAAGAAATTCTTTGAGAAGATTACTCTTTGCTTATGCACGGCATAATCCTTCTGTTGGATACTGTCAGGTATTATTATTAACCAGAAGTGAATTATGTCTAGTTACTATCTTTCAGGTTTGATTCAGAACTTGGGATTTCACACAATGAGTCATGCTGCTGCACAGGCAATGAACTTTTTTGCTGGCCTGCTGTTACTTCTTATGCCAGAGGAGAATGCCTTTTGGTATGTTTGAGAAGCCTCGCCCCCTATCAGAATACGTTATTGCTCAGTTTGCGCGTCATAATTACTGAAAGTTGATAAGATGCTACAGAATAGAGCAGTAGATGTTTGCCTTGGTTTTGAAGAAATTAGGAGGAATAGAGGGTCATGTTTCCTAGAAGCGGTCTACTCTGTTATAGTAAATTTTCTTTGTCAGGACCCTGGTCGGCATTATTGATGACTATTTTGATGGCTATTACACGGAGGAGATGATAGAATCTCAGGTACTGTTTTCATCCCAGATCATGCTCAATTTTCGTAAAGGAGTGATATTGTGAGTTCTGTTCTTAATCTTAATCTTATGGGATGCATATTAAAAATCAGTTTGACTTGCTTGCTTTAACAGGTGGACCAACTCGTTTTCGAAGAGCTAACGAGAGAGAGATTTCCCAAGCTAGGTCAGTCTTTATTGGGCATATGCTTGACGTTAACATAGAAATCTGAAGCAGATCTTTTCACCTTGTTTGTGCATCTTGTGCAGTTAATCATCTGGATTTCTTGGGAGTGCAGGTCACGTGGATTTCCGGGCCTTGGTTTCTTTCCATCTTTATTAATATGCTTCCATGGGAAAGTGGTAAGTATCATCATACATGATTAGCAGAGGTGGTAATTGGTCATTCAGTTCAGAGCTCAATTAAACTTACTTAATTCTACCCCTCACAATTTCAGTTCTTCGAATATGGGATGTACTACTATTCGAAGGAAATCGTGTAATGCTATTTCGGACTGCACTGGCCTTGATGGAGTTCTATGGTATGCATATTGGTTACTATATGTTTTATCCTTCAAGTTTTTGGTAAACTTCTCATCAATAGTAGCAGTTGTTGTGAGAATCCATCGTTAAGACTTAAGAAGTCATGACCATTATAGGCCCTGTGTAAAACATTCTCAGGTCCAGCGTTGGTTACAACAAAGGATGCTGCTGATGCTGTAACATTGCTGCAATCTCTTGCTGGATCAACATTCGATAGCAGCCAACTTGTTTTGACTGCCTGTATGGGCTTTTTACCAGTTACTGAGACTAGACTAAAGGAGCTTAGAAATAAACATCGTCCTGCAGTACTCCAAGTGATTGAAGAAAGATCAAAGAAAGGTCGAATATGGAAGGACCCAAAGGGATTGGCATCAAAATTGTATAGTTTCAAGCATGACTCTCCATCTTTGCCCAAAGGACCTGGAGGCAAACCAGCAGGTTCTGATGGGTCCAAGTTGGAGAACCCCTCAGACCTTGAAAATTTTCTTGGTGGCTTGGCTGTTGACACAGAAGTCGACTCTCTGCCGGATCTTCAAGAACAGGTAAAAATGCATACTGTATGACTAGATCGAACAATGGTATTTTTCAGATTAGTGTTCCTTCCTCTTGCGCATTGTTCTGTTCATTTCAGTAGAGATGAGGAGATCTATGAGTCTCTACCTTCCCAGTCCTGGGAATAAAAGGTTTTTGTCAAAACACCGATGAAGATATGTGACTAATAAAACTGCAGGTAGTCTGGTTGAAGGTTGAGTTATGCCGATGTCTAGAAGAGAAGAGATCTGCCATACTCAGGTTTGTGACTAAGCTTGGTCAGTCTAAACTCTACAACGGATTCACTTGCCATTGTATTCAGTTTGCATTGACCATTCCAATATAGCTATTAAATCCCAAATTTTCCATGAGTTAATTGATGCTTTCTACTGGTTTTATTCAGTTTGTGATTATTTCACAGGGCGGAGGAGTTGGAGACAGCACTAATGGAGATGGTCAAGCAGGATAATCGCCGTCTGTTGAGTGCCAAGGTACATGAAGTCTATTAGCTCTGACTTTTTTCCTGAATTTACTCGTTTCATTCAACTGTTAGGAATGCTGAAGCTCGCCAATGTGGCTATTTTAACCTGTTCCTATGTGTCTTGTCATTTTTTTTCTTCAATTTTCAGAGTTCTTCCTTGGATGTTTTGTTCGTTCGTCGCATAATGTCATTGTTGGACTCATTGAAAAGAATTCTAGGTTGAGCGACTGGAAGAAGAGATAGCTGAACTTCGGCAAACCCTTGAGGATAAGAATGAACAAGAAAAGGCAATGTTGCAGGTCTGGTAATTCTCTTCACTATGCTCTGACCAGAGAAGCAGCAGCTCTGTGTGATGCACAACATTATTTTACAGGTACTGATGCGGGTAGAGCAAGATCAGAGAATAACAGAAGAAGTTCGACTGAACACAGAACGAGAGGCAGCAGCTCAAAGACGTGCAGTTAACATTCTTGAGGTGGCTTTCTTTCTCACAAAAGATGTATTCGTTCACTTTCCGATGGAAAATTGACCAGAAACTTTGTGTTGTGCAACTTATTTGAAAGAATCCGAGCGACCAATTGTAGTTATCGTGGGTCTCTTTTCAAGCACCCAAAGACTGCTATTTTGAAAGTCTTTCGATATTCCTTATTTCTGTTTTGGCTGAACAAAATGTGGAAACCATGTAGGAGAAGTATGAGAAGGCTCAAGCATCTCTTGCTCAAATGGAAAAGCGGGCTGTCATGGCAGAATCATTATTGGAGGCTACACTGCAGTATGAACAAGGCCAGACTAAAGCACTGAGCTCTCCACGGTATGCTAGCTGCTGTTTCTTCCTCCCGTTTTTTCAAACTTCTGAACTCGAGGATTCTATGTCCTTATGACCACATATACTCGCTTGTTGATGTTGTTCTGTGATCATCAGTTACTTTGACGAAATAACCGGGGAGAAATGTTTCCACCTATCTTTTGGTCCCAGAGTAGATTCTTCGTTTACTAACTAGAGAGTTTGGCTCATCTCATAGGTACGCCACTAATCAAACCTCTGCACAGGAGACTCCTGTTCGAAGGACAGGCTTTTTTGGATTCAGTTGGCGCAATAAGGTACCTGGTTTATGATATCTATATATCTGAGAAACAACTCGCCCAGTTGCATCAGCAGTTATATTGCAGCACTATCTGGCCCCTTCCCAATACTAATGCAACGCTTGTGTGTAAACTCGCTGAAATTACAACTACTTCAAACAGGCACTGAATGCTGACGAGTTCGGTAGCGGAAAATCGACAAGTGGAGCAAGCGACGCAAGTTCCCCACTGAAACCAATTGGCGATCCCCCATAGAAAGGTAGAATCCCATCCCAGGACTTTTTGTCTCACTGTAAAAATGTTATCATATTATTGCTGCTTTATTTTGAGGGCATAAGGGAATAGTTAGCAATTTGTATTCTTTTTGTATAGTAACTTTTATCGTCATTAACATGAAAATTGCTGTTATCCTCCACCCACTGTGTGGGGAGTTCGTCGACACTGTGTAGTTCTTCGTGATCATGGCATTGTGACCATCTTGCAGTCAGTTGCTAATGTAAGTTTCATAGTTCTGTGCCGAAATTTCGTAGAATAATGGGAGGACTTCTGATCCTGAGGTTATTGCATACTAAATCACTGAACTGACAACAGAGAACAATCTGTAGATAAATAGAGTTTTATGTCTCTACTGATGGTCCACTGGATGGATTCCCACTCCTTGTCGGCATCTCGTGGTTGTGTTTTCCTTCGTACGTCGTGACGACCGATGTTGGGTCGTCGGATGCTCGCTCAATGTGCTTCCTTACGTTGCACTTTGGACTGGTGCATCTGTAGTAGCTTCTGCACAATATTGAATTATCATTCCGTTCTGTTTAGATCTTTTCAGCGAAGGAGAAGGTCTTTTCTTCGCAATATTTTTGTGCTTTTGGTTATTCGAATCTCACCGAGGGTATGGACTTCCCTTCACGACCTTCTGTCCGTACTTCCTCCACCGGAATCCATCACCCAAAGGGTCAGCATTGGCCAAGCTCTGCACCACAACATGGCCATCCTGTTGTGTGCCTTCACAGGAGATGGCGGCTTCACTCGACTGAGACTCGCTTTTCCTGCAACATAAGAAAGAACGTATTGATTGACGACACTGATAAAATACGCAAGGAGTTTGATTTCTCATGCTGTAACCTTCTCTTGCTTCTTGGTCCATCGTTCTCTGTCTCCACTACCCTGATTCTACCATCGATGCCACCGCCATTCGTGGCGCATGAATTATCCAGCTCTCTACCAAACTGACCTTTTCCAAGACAAGTTGAGAGGAAGGATGATCCGTTCTTGCTATGGTTTTCTAGCCTGAATTCGTTCCTTTCACCGAAACAATCGGCTCCCAAATGGCTGAACAAACATCCGCGAGCCCGATCGTCTGGCATGTTTCTGAACCCCTGGCCTGTCACTGAATACCCGCGCTTAGGAGGCCGGGTTTTGGCATGATTGTGCTCCCCATTGTACACGATCTCCGTGATTTGGCCATCGAAAGATCTCTCAACCTTCTTCTTCATCGGGCAATTCGGGTGTGTGCACTTGTAGTAACTCCTCGGGTATTCGCTGCCCTTGACTTGCTTCTGGCCATACTTTCTCCAGTTATACCCGTCGTAAGAAGTACTGTCCACATTCGACGTAGTGTTCAAGCTCCTAGAGTCTTCTTCTGCCAGATATTGAGATGCAGACTTAGAAGATTCGCACATCTTGTCCGTTTCAGCTCGAGGTACTAAATTCTGGGCATTCGCCGCAAGATCTCGACTTAGGGGGGCATCCGGTTGAGATAGCAATCCCAGTTGGGGGCTCGCGAGGAAGCTTCCCTACAATCGCGACCATGGATTAGTGGCGTCCCTTGGAATAATCACTAAATGAACGTCTCAAAACTGCACGGCTACCATGTTTACCGCAAGCGAGATGGGTGACCTCGTGGCAAGCTTTGCCTTCGGTTTGTATACCACCGTAGTTTCACCCCGTGACGTGAAATCCTCGGAAGCTGGGCTGCACAAAGCCGATCGAGAGAGTCCGACCTGACTTCGCCAGAACACCCTGGTTGTCAATAACGCCGAAATGATAAATAAGAGAAGAAGCGGGCAGATAGTCTCTCACCTGAGATGGAACAGCAGGGGTCGTCGGGATCTGACTCGCGGCAGGCCTGAACCTGACAGTCTTCGGTCTAATAGCTGCCACGATCTGCTCGGGAAACGACACAGAGCATGGGGAATCTATATCACCAGGTAAAAGTCGGGAGAAGGACTTGAATCTGGAGCAGCTAGGCCGAGAAGCAACCGGTCTCGCTACGACCACTCTCTCGGTCTCCTGGACCTCCATTTCACTCCGCGCCGAACTGCCAATCGTTCCTCATTCATCGCTCGGCCGCCGCCATAGTCCGAACACAAAGGGAGAGAACAACCACCGCAGCGATCGGCCGCCCACCATCGCCTCTATTCTCGAGTTGCGACCACTAAGAAATTAACGCTACCAACTGAAGCCGCTTCCTGTAAATGAAAAATCAAAACTAACCTTTCCTATTATGTAATACTTGGTGTATATTGCATAAATAAACACAAGACACTGGTATTTGTAGCCTTATCATTCTACTTATATATATCTATATATATAAATACATTGGAAAATCTAAATTAAGCTTAATTAATTTGGTATGGTCTACGAACCCAAAATTTCGAATCATCTAAACGAATAAATGCGGTCGTGTCGGTGCACCATCTTTAAATTATACAATAATTTTTAAAAATCACCGCCCCTAAATCGATATTAATAATCGAGTGTCCGAATTTTTTCGTGCGAACTTGATGTTGGAAATACCGAATTTTTTTTTAGAAAAAAAAACCCGAGTTAAATTATTTGCAAATAAAATTCCTTATTTTCTCTTGTGGCTATCATGAGACATGGGTCGCCGCCCTTTCCTTATAATTGTCAATAATTCAAATATAAAATGTAAGCATGATAATCGTTTTCTTACAATAGAAAGAAAAAGAGAGACTTTTCATAAAATGAGACGCGTCATTATAGGGTTTCCGACAGTACATTGAATTGAACTCCAAACATCAAATATGAAATTTTTTCTGTACTAAAACAACTATCTATTATTTTACTCTTTTATTTTTTTCTCGATATCTCAGTTTTTCTTGGGGAGACCGAGAAATCCTCAGGAATCAAACTTCAAGGCACCCTCGGGAGTTGAAGACATCGTATACACGACAACATTAAGAAAAACAAACGAGTTACTTCTCAATAATACCGAAGGGAAATGGAAAACCCTACCTTGAAAATTGAATCTGGGACTCTTAGAAAGCACGAGTCGATGAATATCAGCACTTTGTTTTGGTGGGGTTGGATTTTCTTCTGTCTTTGTTTGGACCAGAAGAGGGGGCCAGGGGCCAATTAAAAAGCGGTGGTGGTGATGGTGTCTGTCTTTCTGTCTGTCTGTCTGTGTGGTCGGGTGGGGGGCTGTCTCTTATACACATCTNCTCCAGATTGAACACAGAGAAAGATCCGATCACACAAAGAAGGCTTAAAAGCACCGAAATCGTGCAGCATCCATCCAAAAGACATTGTGCATCAATATGCACAACCTGTCTCTTATACACATCTAGATGTGTATAAGAGACAGGAAAGAGAGAGCGGTTGATGGTGATGATGATGGTGATGATGAAGATGAAGAAGATGATGATGATATATGATAAGACAAAATAAAAGGAAAAAGAAAAAGAAGAAAACGCGGAACAGAGTCCGCACACGCTGTCTCTTATACACATCTAGATGTGTATAAGAGACAGGGGTTAAAGAACTCGATGAAGATGAAGAAGATGATTTAAAGCTAATTCGAGAGAGAGAGGAAGAGTAGGAGGAGGAGGTAATAAGGACAGTGAATGCACGTGGAAAAGACAAAAGTAGTAATAATAATAATTATGGGGGGGTATACGAATTAGTGACTTAATCACGTGTTGTTTAGAAAAAAGTTGTGAATGGGGGACATAAGTTTGATGGTCCATCCGGGTGGTCCTGGAACTGGGACTGGGATGCGATCTTCAAGCTACTAATGATCCGATGGCATATTAACCTTGGCTTGTCATGCGTGTGGATACCTAGAACAGTCACGTTTCCTAAGCCAGAGGGTCTCACCATACGCGTGTGGTATTAACACGTGACACCACGACACGCCGCGATGGACGGTTGGTCGGATCGAGGGGGCGTGTTTTCTCGAGAAAAAACATGGCCAGTGTGCTCGTGAAACGCCAGCGAGCCCTCGTATCCTTAGGGACGACAACGATACGGCGTTGTTAACTTGGACGACTGATTAGATTACAACATCGTTGGTGTTATAAAAAAAAAAACGATCAATACCGGAAATATATGTATCATGTAGGAGTGGTGGTAGTAGTAAGTCGTGACCGAATGTCACGTCAACCTCCACTTTTGTTTCAACATGATCAGCATCTTGTTGGGGGGGTTGGATTCTTGCGTTTTGTCTCTTGCTCGGCTGTACCCCAGATTTACAAATCATTTATTCATCGTGTTGCTTTGAACTGTCTCCGGTAAATATTCGAAATGAATGTCCGACATCCTTATTTTACTCGCTGAGGTAAGTAAAAACAGATTAATACAAGGGTTAAGTAAACAGGAGTAGGGACTTTAATTAAACAAAATCTGATCATCTCATCATCATCATTAATATTTTATTTCCATGATTACCTTAATCACTGTCTCTTATACACATCTAGATGTGTATAAGAGACAGGCATGGAGCACCCACCCACATGATTGACCTTACGAGACGAACATGGATCGAGTCGGGTGTCTCGGTCCTAGGATATGTATAATACAGCACACTTTTANCATCCCCCCCCCCCCCCAAAACTACGACGCACAACAAAGGGAACACGTTTCTTTGCTACAATATTTCTTCTTCAGACATTTATTTGAAACCCCCACCCCTAGTACTGAAGAAACCCTACATTTATTATAAAGTTTGGGACTGAGTAAGAAGGGTCGAGGAAGAAGAAATAAAGGGACAACCACGAGACACAAGACACGACGTGTTGATTTGACTCTTTTTGTTTTGGGGAGGGTGGGTAATAAGAAAGTTAGTTGGGGGCACGTGGGGACCGACGACCTCGTACTTCGCCAGAAGCCCTTCCTTCTACGGCGCTGACTGGTAGCTGCGCACTCCCCGCCCCCTATTCCCCCTTTGCTGGACCCTACACTGGCTTCCCTTCCGAATAGATTGTTTATAAATTCAATTTTGTAAAACTATTAAAATATTATTAAATATGTCACATTAATTTACAAAAAAGACATTGCGATTTTCAATAGCATCTTAGGCGTACTTAGGTTGCTTGACCCGTACTTAGTTTCGTGGTTCTAGTTTGGGACATTGGCACACTAGTAGGAATCTTTTATAATTGTGCGAGGAATGCGGCCGGGGATCCCGTTTTTCACGTACTTAGAAAAAATTTCACGCACTAACTCACGCACTAACTCGAGGTCAAAGACACGTTTTCTAATCTCGTCTTTGTCAAACTCTCCTTACAGTGCTTTGCCGTTGAGAATCGCATTATTTTCGTGGAAGTAGCGGTCCCTTCAAAAATCACGCATAAATGTTTCATCAAATGTGACAAGTCAGTAAGCATGGAGCACCCACCCACATGATTGACCTTACGAGACGAACATGGATCGAGTCGGGTGTCTCGGTCCTAGGATATGTATAATACAGCACACTTTTAACGTAAACCCATCTTTCGTCAGATAGATTACATTATGGACCGAATTTTATTTTATTTTTCTTATTAAATAATGAAATTTTTTTGTTTATTATGTCAAGCACATCAAATATTTTAAGGTCGTTTTTTGCTAAGTCACGTACGGCATGCATATTTTTAGGGACAATGACGTTACACCCGACTCTGATTATTCTGCACTTGTTCGTTTGGATCTTAAAATCGTAAATGAGTATAATCGTAAATGATAGAATCGGTAGGTCGATAGGAATGGAATTCAGAAAACCTTATCCAGAAACCGAAAGAAGAAAACAAATCATCAATCATCGTCATCATCGTTTCATGATTGAATTGTCCAACTATTCATATTTTATTTATGAAATTAAACATTAAACAAAAGCTGCGGTGGTATGTAAATTCAATGCGTCCCACGTGAAGTGGTCCCCCTAATATTAAGATTTCATGATCGAAATCGGACCAGAAACATTTCCGTCGATAGTGGCCCCGGTTGAACGTTTTCATTAGAATTTTGTTAACGGGAGTTAAGGGGTTATAAATAGTAATAAGGCAAAATAGCCCAATTAATTTTTCGTTTAAAAAATTTTCAATTTTGTATTATTTCAATTTTACTTTTCAATTTAGCCTTCTTCGTAACGGCCGTTTCGTTTTCGCCGTTAAACGTTTAGATCATCTAACGTGTCTTTAAACATTTTTTTGTTTTTCCTACGTGGATTATCAGCAACAAAATAAATCAAGAAGGGAGGTTAGGGTTAGGATTCTTCTCTGAGTTCGGCATAAAGTATAAATAGGGCCAAATTGAAAAGTAAAATTGAAATAAATTCAAATTGAAAACTTTTGAAATGATATGTCAAAATGTAAAGTTGACAAATTAATTAGGCCAAATATCGATATTTTACCTAGTAATAATATAATGATTAATGATATTAATTATAGTTTTATTATTTTAATATATTCTAAAATAGAAAAATACACTACTTACATTCGTTAACAAAATCTTTATAAGGAAATATTTTGTGATTTTATATCGTTTTGCTTTCGACAGAACCAAATGACGATATCATGTTCTACATGTCCTTGTTGTTTCCTTCCGCGCAGACCAGCGGAACTGGGACGCGTGGTTGTAATGTTTTCATGTCTCTCGTGACGTTTTGAGACCGGGTCGACCGACGAGGATGCGGATAGAGTCAACGTGTGCACCGGTCAACACATTGTCAGGTGTGGTGCGCTAGTCCGGCTCAAAGACTGCAGGATCAGGAATGAGGAAACTAGTATTTCTGCGAGTGGCGGATTCGCGTCTGGTATCAGTTGAATGCTCTAATCCTGAGGTATCTCATTCGTGTTTTATGTGGTAAATAACTGCATCTGGCGTCGTAGTAATCTGAAACCTTGCACGCATCGTCCATGCACCATGAAGCAAGGCGATGAAACTGGTTCACAGGAGTGACAATGGCGTTGTGCAGATTAAATGGAAGGTGTCGTGATGCTGTTTCAACTATCCAAATGAAAAGCTATGGATGAATGTAAACACGGGGCTGCTAGCATCGAATACTTACAATATCCAGAGATCGACTGCCCATCCCGTGCTGAGGTTGCGGAACTTGAAATCGACACCCTCACTTCACGGGTGCAAGAATGGTATAGACCAGAAGAAACGTGACGATGATGATTGCCCCGAATAAAGTGAACCTGGGGCTGGTCCATAACATCAGGTTCGATCTCTCTATCCTTTTGATGGGATCGACCTCCTCCGACAAGGGATAGTTTGACCTTCGGGGGTTCCAACTCACGTACTTGTCGGGAGAGAAGTCCGAGAATAGAGTCTTTCTGCCACGCTTCTTGTAGGTCGACCAGGCCTTATCCCAATCGGTGGAGAATTTCTCACCTGAAAACAGCGGATATCGAGTCACAAATAGTGGTGATAACAACTCTAAGAAAGGCGATTGCATAATAAAATCCATCAGGAAGGCAATCGCATCCAATCAGAGAAATAAGATCCCGACGTATCCAGCTCGATCTGTCGGGCCTTCAGCTCCAGCAAGTTGCCTGACTTTGTGATCTTCATGGAGAGCAAAATGATCCCAACAAAGTACAAGACCGAAACTGCAGGCAAATGACCAGAAACTTCTCGTGGATGCTTATTTACCGACAGCTCCGATAGACACTTAGATGGGCTGGTTGATTGAAGGACTGCTAACCTCTATGGCAGATGGCAATGGTGGAAGACTACCCACATTGGTTGACAGAACCTATGAGGAACAGGATTACACACAACCCAGAAAGAAAAATCCGAGGCACGGAAAATCGGCGGAAATCTCCTGGTTGTGTTAAGAAATAATCCGCTAGACCTTCTGCTGGGAAAATCCAGACGACCACCAAACCGATGCATTCACATTCATTTTCTCCTCGGATATATCTGCTGCTCTGCATGGCCTATGCTAATGAATAAGGCCCCGAATAAGCCTCCAGATTGAACACAGAGAAAGATCCGATCACACAAAGAAGGCTTAAAAGCACCGAAATCGTGCAGCATCCATCCAAAAGACATTGTGCATCAATATGCACAACGTCGGACAGAAAGGATCTTATTTTTCCGCAGCATGTCAAGGGCGAGCGGGGCAATCACCCTGACAAAAGAACCCGGATCCCCGAAAATCGCCCTCACTGAACCCTGAAACAAGGGCATCCATCCACTCGACACATCCGGCTCCTGCACGAGCTGGGAGTCGCTTAAATTACAGTCCCTGAGGTCTCCTCCGACAACCTCCTAATCAATAAATCGACCAAACACGTACGATCATCTCAAGCAGCGTCTAAAGCTTCCCATACGCTTGCATTTTTGCCATTTCCAACAGACAACAACTCCCCAAGAGTCCTGGCACCTCCAACTCAAGCATCATCGAGACGACGGAGAAACGGGACCAGGGGGAGGGGGATTCAGATACCTTTGTTGTCCCCGCCATCGCCGCCGGCATCGTCGCCACGCTGTCGCTGTTGCCGGGAGCAGAGGGTCCTGAAACGGTAGGAGGATCGTAGCCTACTACCGCGCGGTGAGGAGGCAGGGCGGGGGATCGAGGGCCCGACCCTACAGAGAATATCCATTCCCACGAATCCTCGGAAACGCGGAGTCTTTCCTTCCTTCCAAAGGGATTGAGCCGGCGGAGGGAGTGAAGCTGCCGCAGCCACTGATTTGTCTCCTGGCGGTTGGATGATTGGGTGTACCAACAAAAACAACCAAACCGAATACTTCAAACTCTCTCTGGGGAGCTCACCGTTCGACACGTGTACGTATTGACCAGGGGGAACTTCCCGTACGACCGCCCTCAGGCTTATATTACCTACTCAGGAGAAATCTCGTCCACACACGTGTCGCCGTCAGTCACGGCGGAGGTGATTGTGGTAGGGACGCCGCGAATCGAGAGAAGGAAACAATTGATAAAACGAGTGCTCCACAATGCTCGAGAATCCCTCACCGCACAATAGCGGTCCCCCCACCCCCAACCCCCGGCGAAGTCTTCTTTCTGCTCTGCAATCACTACGTTTTTCGCTACCTTCGCCTTCCTCCGGCTTCTTCGCCCCCCTCGCTGCTGTCTTTTAAGTTCGGCTAGGATTGGGCGGTTATGAAGGCGAGTACGTCAGCGTCGATTGAGAATCGGCAGTCCACGGTTGCTGCTGCCGCTGTTGCTGCCTCGACTACGTCGGCCGCGGTGGCGCCGTCCGCAGGTGATGGCGGTGGAGGAGGAGGGGGCGGCGATGGAGCGTCGTCGGGGAAGAAGGTGAGGAAGCCGTACACGATTACCAAGTCGAGGGAGAGTTGGACGGAGGAGGAGCATGACAAGTTCCTCGAGGCACTCCAGCTGTAAGGACTATGCCTAGTTTCTCCTTTTGGCCTACTGCTTTCTCTGTATTCATTGCCCTGCCTTGTCCTTCTGCTGATTCTACTGGCGAAAGTTTCTTCTGTCTGGGGCGAGATGACTGAAAGTAGCAAAATTTCGTTGTCTGGAATTTCCTTGAAATTGTTCATTAATTTGCCCCAGTTTGTGCGGTGGTCATTGCGATTCTGGAATGAATATTGTGAATTGTTGCCAGATTTGACCGTGACTGGAAGAAGATTGAGGATTTTGTGGGCTCGAAAACGGTGATTCAGGTGTCAATCTTGGACATTGGCTCACCTTATTGTAGGAGTTGAGTTGCGGTTCCACTGGTTGACACTAACTGCTGGTGTATCAGATTCGAAGTCATGCACAGAAATACTTCTTAAAAGTTCAGAAGAACGGGACGATCGCACACCTGCCTCCTCCTCGACCTAAGCGTAAAGCTGCTCATCCTTACCCTCAGAAGGCGCCCAAGAATGGTATAGGGCTCGACAAGTATATTCTGGCTACTATTGGAAACTTTGTCAGTGGATGTTTTCTCATCTACGTCTTTCACATTCTATTGCTTTGGAAGGTTCGTTTCCGCTACAACCATCCATGGCCCAACCCTCTTCGATGAATAATGCCTTATCACTTACGCCGGGGCAGATTTCGTGGGATGAAGCATCTATGTTACTGAATGAGAATATTCGGGGCCCTGACGAGATTGAGAACTTTCCAGATACAAAGGGTAGGCCTTGTCATGGTGGTGTTTCTAGTTTCGTAATTGTGGCAGCTTTCTTTTCGTTGAGGGGCACTTATTTTTGCATAACACGTTACTGATTCAGCTGATGTTGGATCCAAGGGCGTGGCAAGGGTTAATAGCGGTAATGTAAGTAGCGCTGGGACTTCAAGTAGGATGCTCTGCAGTTCCGAGAAGCTCAAGCCGAATAAACAAGATCCTGTGCTACATGGTTACCTTTCATTCCTATGTCTTGGTCTTCACACAGTCAAGGGTGCTATGTCTGGAATTGATGGTTTTTCTTTGAAAACTCATGCTGATGTAGGTTTACCTGATTTCTCTGAAGTCTATAGCTTCATTGGGAGCATATTCGACCCTGATATTGAAGATCATGTGCAGAAGCTCAAGGAAATGGACCCAATCAATTTCGAAACCGTGAGTTATATATGTCTTTTCATATTTTTTGGTTATGTTTAAATAATTGACATTCTGCTCCATCTGTAGGCTGGATGCACTTTCAAACCCGTACCTCAAATGCTCAATATAGTTCTCTTATTGTGTCTTGCATTCTCTTGCTATGGACGTAACTTAATGGTGGCTGGTTTTTCAGGTTTTATTATTAATGAAGAACCTGACCTTTAATTTGTCATGCCCAGATTTTGAACCAATCGTAAGTACAAGTCCCTTAAAAAAAATGAGTTGATTGTTGTTGGCTTGGTTCGGTCATATTCCCCCTTGAACTGTTCACGTCATGAGGAGCTGTAGCTGAGGGCAAGCCTTCTCCTGCTACTCTTTGGTTTTCCTTTTATTGACTTGTAGTGGGAATTTGAGGCACGTAATGCACGTATCGGGTGAATTTGATCTTGTTTCTTTATCTGGAGAGCATCTTGACGCTGTCATCAATCTGCAAGACCTTTTACATATCAGTGTCATGAATGTAACATACGAAACACTTACTTGATTACTGTTTCATGTTTATGCAATTTTGATTATCGAAGTTTCTGTTACCAGATGCTTAGATGCATCCCACTTTGCATGCTTTTGTCTGATGACACTTTTTCGGTGCAAGAAACATCAATTATGCTTTGTTCTTGTTGTTTCTTATCCATTAGTATGCTTATTGATCCTTTTTAATATCAGAGGCAGGTGTTATCCTCGTACGATGCACAAACCAAGACAGTCGGCATCTCCCTCGGAGCTGCAGTGACGTGACATGTTGAAGTTGTTAATAAGATCAGTTTTACATGGATTCTTCTTTTCCACCGGAGCAGTTTGTTTGAAGTTGGTTCACAAAAAGCGTGAGCGAGAATCTGGAACAAAGCTGTGAAGGTGTTCAACTGATGAGGAAGCGGATCCGGTTTCTCTGTGGCGATCGCTTCTATGTACCTTTGACGTGGGAAATGTATATAACTCGTAAGATCTTTCTCCTTTTCTTATTTTAGAATTCCGGCACGGGATCTCAAAGTTCACGCAACCTCGTGTTACTGTTACCTCTACTTTATGGTACTTCGCCGCTATTCTTATCATTCCTAATACAGCTTTCACCCTCAACTTCTTACATGTTGCTGGCCTTGAAGCGAATTTTTAATGTCTGTGGATGGGTAGGCGATACGTTATCGAGGCATGCTGATTGGTCGGATTAATGGTTGAAGGTGTCAGGAATTTCTATGCAGGCTTCTCCGGCTTATCCTCACCAGCTGCCCGAACAGGCGATTACAGTCTCAAGGGGGGCTCTGCATCGATCAGAGGAGAGGAGTCAAGAAGCAAATGAACAGTGAGAAACTACCAACCGTGTGCCTTTTTTTACTTCATACCTCGAAGGAGCTAAGAATGCATCAACAAAAGTGCACGTATTTTTTCGAAACCTGCAGGTTAAGTAGTAATATTTCCCTCGCGAACTTGTCCGAACAAACGAGACAACATAGGCAATGTAACTTCATGGACGACATCCCTCGATCCTTGCTCGTTACATTCATTCGACCCGTTTGGTTTATGATCACCATCCTCAGGTTCCCCTGCTTTTAAATATCGTTGGTCTCTAAAATATTTTATCCGCGTAAAATTCTAAAATTAGGCAAATACCGTTCGGAATTAAACGACTGCTAATCTCATGGAAGAACAATATTTTGGAACAAATCTCAGTTTGTTCATTGGATTATTTATTGTAAACAAGAGCTTTCTTCTTAAATATCAAGCGTCCGTAAAATATTTTGATTTTTACAACATACAATAAGAAAATTAGGCAAATACTGTGCTGAATAAATTCGATTTGTAAAAAGATCTAGTTGACTGTAATAATTGAATTTTTTAAATTTGACCATCTTGTTTTTAGAAGAAATGGAAATAGAAACAAAGCCGGAGACGTGAAGGCATTGGGGGGCCGAGGGAGGGGGGGGTTCGCAAGGTGTGAGGTGACGAGACATTGGACCCTCTCCAGCTCCAACGTTTTATGTGTGGGGGGAGGTTGGGCCGACGTCGTTTTGACCTTCTTAACCGTCTTGTCCCATCCCTCCTTTTCTTTCCTTCTTTTGTTTTTTTTTTTATTTAAACTCAATTTCAGCTCCTTCCACCACCACAAAACATACCGACCCGTTAACCCATATGCAACGGCTGTGCTGCTGTTGCTACTACTACTACGTCTTCAATCCCCCCTCCATCTCCAAACCCAACCGCCACCCTCCAACAACCTCCCTAACCGACTCCAACCGCCCATGGAACCCCAACCCTCCTTACTCCCCCTCGACCTCACCCTTTGTTCCCTTCCTGACCCTCCCGCCACTTCCTCCGTTGCTTCTCCGGCGTCCCCCGTCCTCGTCCCCCTCCCGACCTTCACCTTCTCCATGCTCGACGGCAATACAGGAGGAGATGGTGCTGTCTGTTCCAGGACGATCGAGTTGTTCCCTGTTTCCAAGGAGGACGACGAGGAGGAGTTGAGGAAGAAGAAGACGACCCGGAGAGGTCCGAGGTCCAGGAGCTCTCAGTACAGAGGCGTCACTTTCTACCGCCGGACCTGCCGCTGGGAGTCTCACATCTGGTACTCTGCTTCTACCTCTGGCTATACTACTACTATTGATGACGATGATGAAAATGATCGGAGTTCGTTTTAGTTTAGTTTTGTTGGTTTGAGTTTGAGTTTGAGTTTGCTCTGTGCAGGGATTGTGGTAAGCAGGTGTACTTAGGTGAGCGCGTCCGACAACTGCACGATTTGTTTTGGCGAATTCCACTCACAGATTGTGGATTGATCATTCAAGTGATTACTAGATTCATTTTCTTTTCTTTTTCTTCGTTTCATGTTGTAGGAGGATTTGACACCGCTCATGCTGCTGCTAGGTACACGATGCCTGATTATCTTGAGTTTGTGTGAGGATTCTGATGGATTAATATTAGCTGATTTTGGATTTGTTGTAAGATCGAGTGATTGTTTGCTCCCAGGGCTTATGATCGTGCTGCGATTAAGTTCCGGGGAGTGAATGCCGACATTAATTTCCACATCTCTGATTATGAAGTGGATATTAAGCAGGTACACATTGTGGGAGATGTCTTTGCTCGATCAGTCTATGATTTCCCCTTGATTTGAATATGAAATCTATTGGTTGAAACCCAGATGGTGAATTTCACGAAGGAAGAATTTGTTCAAGTCCTCCGTAGGCAGAGCACAGGACTCTCTAGGGGAAGTTCGAACTATAATGGAGTTTCACGCAACAGACTCAGCCGCTTGGAAGCTCCGATGAGGCAGTTCCTTCAAAAGAAGTAATAATCGACTTTCTTTTGTCCCTGCTAGCTGTTACTGATATGCTACAGTCAATGTTGTATCTTATGTCAACCTGCATAGTTTATTAGGGGAAAGAATTAGTTTGGTTCAATTCAACATCAAGAGAGATATGAGGATGCCCTAGTTATATTGCTTTACCATCCTGGGACATGATATAGAGATGTAGGTATTTATTAACTGATGACTTCTCTCTGTTTCTGTTAACCAGGGATTACGATAGGGCTGCCATGAAATGCAATGGAGGAGGTGCAGCTCTTAATTTCAAGGGCAATGTATATGCTGACCAGGAAATGATTGCCAACAGATGTGAAGGTACAGCTTCGCCAATTCTAATTGAACTCAATAGGTACATTCTGCATTACAGACAAGTTGTGAGTGTTGGGTTGGATACAGATGGAGGGCACTTTCTCGACTTGAAATTGGGTATTGCCACCTCTCATTATAAGACGAGGTGTGAAGCAGACGACTCATCTGGCCAATTTCAATTAAGTGGCATGCCTTGCCATGAAAGGCCAACGGTAATAACCATTCCCACTGTTCTTATTAATTCTTGATACAGTTGTTTTCATGCATGAAAAAAGTATCGCCCAAACAAGATTTAATCTTCTAGTGCACCCTTATCGATGACATAAAATCTCGACTTTGTCATCCTAAACAGACTGCGGACTGTTATTCATCCTCTTGGCGGTCTCCACTGGCATTTGAGCACTTCCATTTGAGTGGTGGAACTTCAGCTATTTGTCCCCCATACGAGGTAATGCACATGAATTCCTCAGTCATGTGATGAAGTAACCACATCAAATTGGAAGAATAATATTATTTCAGTGATCTTATACAGGGAGCAGCAATAGAGAAGAGAAGAGGCATTGATTTTTTCTCCTCCCAATCTGGAGGCCCTTGCCCTCAAAAGGCCACGCCTCCTTCCTTCTCTACTGCAGCATCATCAGGATTCTCTTCTCAGTAGTTGCAACCACTTGTCGTCTGATTTAGCATCACCATTAGGGCTCTTCTCCATCCCCATTTTCCCTTATCCTTTACTTGACCCTTCTTCCTTCTCAGCTAGCCACCCAAGCCCTTTCCAATTTGTCTCCTGACTGCAACATAATCACATTGAGTCTTGTTTTCTTTTAAGGATGAGATGTCTCCTCATTTTCCCACTGGTTTTTTTTTGGCCTTTTGTCATGGAGAGCCAACTGATTTGAGAACCTACCGGTTTTTCTTCATCCATTCTTCCTTCCAAGTGACCACATGAAGCTACAAAGCTAATGCAATCTAGTAGGGTGAGAGAGGTGAAGTTTTGGGAAGGAGAATATGATGTCCTATCTGGTGTTTGTTTTCTTTTCCTATTTTTTTGGTGCCTATCAGCTGGTTTTGTCGTCATTTGCAGGCGGCCCTCCATTAACTCTCCCTGCAAACTTTTGTTTCCTCCCGGTTCTGGGTCCAGGGGGGGACGAGGTCCACTTTCTCTTCCCTGGATTCAGACCTGGGGACAATAGGCTCTTACTTCATGGGGGGTGAGTGTTTTATCTTCCAGGCGTAAAACAATGTTTTTGGGGATTGGGGGTCTGCGTTCAGATGGTACCAATTAAACAGTGAGGATCCAGCCGTAGGCCCCGGGTGGTACTTATTTGTCCAGTGTGTGTTGAATCAGGGCTTTATTCTTAGACAATAGAGTTTGCATTTTAAATGCCATATTTCTTTTACTTTCTGGGGGTTGTCACTTCTGCCTGAGGGAGAAGACATTGAATTGGCTGAAGGGTTGGAAATTTAATATCAGCAGGCGGCCTTGGCCTGGGACTACTTGGCCAGCCTGGACTGGCCCGATTTAATACTTGGGCGGTCCTGACATAGATGAAAATGTTCGGTCCTGACACATCGGTCGAATAACTTCTAGGAACCCACTCTCCTCTCCTAGCGTGAGCTCCCGGGTATAATGGTTTTGACCAGGACGCACACCGACTTTGGCGGGTAACTGCTCCTCTTCACATCATTGCTGAAGTCCTTCCCCTGGAGCCCAATTCATCTAAACTAAATCTTCTGCACGATGAAGGGTTGAATGAAACCTGCCAGGCAATGTCATCAGAGTTGACGCTTTTATTAGACCATGCCATTCAATGTCTGTTTACTTTCGATTTTAAATCAGATAGCAATTGCTAGTTTCTTTTGTTCTAAGCTGTTAGATGACTCTAACTGTTTTGGAAAATTCACTCTCTCGGTTTCAAACTGTGACTTTACCTTACTTAAAAAGATATTGCCGATTGTGAGGCATCCTCGCTCTTGTTTTACGAAGTCACGGTTTTCGAAACCCCGACTTTGCTATGAGAGTATGCATACTTAATAAAAATTTGCGAGTGGCCTTGATGTCCTATGAAAGGCACGGTTTGAAACCCTGATGTTATGAAAGTCATTGTTTCAAACAATGACTTAAGCATACTTAGTAAAAATCTGCAAGTGGGTGGCATGTTCAGTGTCCTATGAAAGTAGCGATTTAAAACTAAAATCATATTTCGCAAATTTTTTTACAAACAAACGGTAATTTTGTACAAAACACTTTCTTTTTCGATGATTCTAATTTTATCTATATAGAGGATGTGATCTCTTATTATAGAGGGTAATTTGATTTTGGTAAAAATATTAAAGGTAAATCATTGTGCTCAGGGATGTTTGCCATCGAAGATTGCAAAATTTGAGAGATACCGTCCGCTAGTATCGTGGTTTGGGAATCGCATCATTGACATCAAAGGAGCGTCGCAGCCTAGTGTCGTAGTTAGGAACTTCAACACCCAGAAACAAATAAAAATTAGTTGCCCAAGTGTCGCGGTTCTCAACTGCAATGTACCTCCCTGAGCTAGTGTATCAACTGCAACATACTCCTCCGACATAGTGTCTCCGTTATAAATTGAGTGTCCCGATTTCCGAGCGCATATCAAGGGTATTGAATTGAAACTCTCTTTCACAAATTCTCTTAAAATCCAACAATGTTTTCTTAAAAAACCAAGTTGACGTACAACCTCGTTAAGCAGCACCCACTAAAAAAACAAGGGGGGCTCCCATCCTAATATTACATGAATCTCCCAAATTACCACTCAGTTTGGCAGGTGTGGGGAGGAAAAACGAAACCCGATGGCGCGCTTCTCAGACGGTGAAGATCCGTCTTACTTTCTTCATGTTTCTCCTGCAGACGGGGCACGTGCCCGATGCATCTACGATCCTGCAGAATCACGTCGTCTTGTTTGTAAAGACGATTTTGATTGAGCAAGATGGGGTGCAGAGTGTTCTCTTGTCGAGTAAACAAGTGTAAGGTACATTAATCCGCATTCGAAGCATGCCACGCAATGCCTGAAGGGAAGGAAAAAGCAGTCCCGTGGAGCATCGAAGCAAATCCCGCAGAGACAACTGGTGTTGTTACCGTTTTCACCGTCTTTCAATAGCTTCCCCTCCGGGGCTCGAGCTGCCAACATCTCTTCAATATCCTCCTCATCCTGAGACGATGAATCATGAGATGAGCCCCAGCTCGAGAGATCTTCATCCTTTGGCAGAAGAAGAGGTGCTCTCTCGGGTTCCATACGGATGTGTGGCATTTGCAGGCTATCCTCGTAACCACATCGAAAATTATTCAAGAAGTTGAACCCTAGCAGCATCAGAAGTCATTACCGATCATGAGTCCAAATCAGTCGAGAGAGTGGTTCCGGGAAGCCAATTAAAACGTTCAATGTCATTTTCCAAAACGCACCTATGCCGATAAGGAATGTGATCCACCGTGGACCGTAGGATATCTTGACGTACCAGTCATCGCTGGGCGTGCTCTGATGGAGTTACAAGGGCAGAGTCATTACGAAAAGAGACCCGCAGCTTGAATAGAGGCGAACATAGGGAATAGGCCTACCAGTCCCGGAGCAGTTGTTGCCAAGACTGCAGAATCTCCAGAGAGGTACCGAATAGCAAAGCTACATTCCCCACGTAAAAATGTACACTTGTAATATGCCTTGGTCATATTGTAAACGTAAGCCTTCACGCTGAGGTCTAGCTCCACTTATTGAATGCCAAAGGAAGGTGAAAATAAACAAAGAAGACTGCTCAGAGACAGACAAGCACGAGACATTACATATTTCTCAGAGTCTTCGGAGCCCGGAGTAGCCCAGTACCGATAATGGGACCCCTCGCTCATGAACCGGATTAACTCAAATAAATAGGTTGCCGACTTGTTGGGCCCGTATGAGCGTAGGTTTGAGGGGTATGTTGAAAAATGGTTGCCACCAAAAAGGGGTAAACCTAATCCCACATTGAAAAGAAAGAAGTGTCTGGTCCAGTATATATAACCTAGCGGGCTACTTCCTGTACAACTAATTGATTTTAGAGTGGAACTCCGCTGGGCTTCTACGCTGGGCTCGGCATATGGGCCAGTCCGATATTACTAACATGGTATACATCCAATCGGATACACCCATAAAGCTTTTCCGTCAAAATTGGTTTTAGAATGAAACTTACATCGACTTCTTCATAGTCTCCCTATCAAGTTTCATATATGCTGCCTTAAGATTTTTTTTTTTTCTCTTTTTCCGTCAATTCATTTCAAAGAACAACACTTCTTCTCGAGCTGGGATATATACAATCTTTCGCTCGACTTTTTCAACTTGTTTTCCTCCTGGGACACAATTACTTTTAAAACACTAAAGAGAATGCAATCATTTTCATCGAAGTGTAGTACTAAGAGTTCATGTTCACATGAAGGTTGTCCTCTCGCTAAATATCGACCACACCTTGCTCATTGTCATCTTGGTCCTCGAAAGTGTGCATTCATGGAGATTCCTCGTCCTAAACGCAATAATCTCCTCGACTGATGATAAATCATACCAACTTGATCCTTTATGCATGTACAAGAACCTTTTAAAAAGTATTGTAGTAATATGTGGTATGAGTTTCATCAAGATGCCACAATATAAACCTAACTTCACATCAACCGCCTGTATTGAAGAATTAAGAACACCATTATTACAAAGCCTTCGATCAAAGGCATTAGCAACATAGTCTCCCTAGTCGACTATGTTAATCAGTTTTGTTAATCATATTAACATCAAAATTGTAAATCTCATGAACAGTCTCATATTATTTATTCTCATCAAATTTCAAATTTTTTGATTCAACTAAATCATGAATTTTATTCCTAAAACTCAAACAATCTTTTGTAGTATAAGTAAATGATTCATATCACTTGCAATATGTTATATGATTTTTGCGTTCCTTTCTGGGAACTAGATGCGCAGGTTTGATCTTAATCCGACTCCTTTGATGTAACTAGTCAAAAACCTTATGTAATGAAATGAATATTTGCTCACTTCGCCAAATTTCTGTGAGGCTCCGGCCTCAAAATTCATTTTAACACACAAATAGTAGCTTCGCCTGTCACAAATTCAAGTAAATCGACTTTCGCCTAGGGTTCAACTTAAAAAGCTTGATGTCTCGAGATTCTTCTTTCGGTAAAGCTTCATACCTGGTAGCTCGTTGCGCCATCTCAAAGAAATCTCCGAGATGAGTATCTTCTAACTTTTACGAATTCAAATGTTTAGAGCTTCTTGGGCTATAGCTACTAACTCCTATTATGAAATAGAGATCTTACATCTCAATTTGGCCGTCTTAAATCACATTAAAAATTAACTCACTGATTCTCTATGTTGTTGTCTCATTGAGCTAAATCTATTATGCTTAGAGTAGAGTCAAGTTTTACAAATTCAGTCGTGAATTAAGCCTTCATCTCTCTTCAAGTTGGGATTGAGTTGGGTGCAGATGAATATACCTAGAAAAACTCACTCCTATCAATGAATTCGAGAATAAATGAAGTTTCAAAAAATCATTATTATCTGCTCTCCAACTTGGCTTAGCAATGTGCTTGATAGGCATGGTATCATCCATCATCTTCTGAGAATCGAGTGTAGTCTGATCTCGAACATACAAATTTTCTTGATCAATGTAAGGAGGATACCCAACTTGATAAAAGGAAAACTATTCTCTCCTAGCTACATCAGGGGTCATTTGCTCAAACATTCTATTAACATTGTAAACAGAACAGCTCTGCTATGATCATACGAGCAACTGAAGAAGGAGAAATGCAGGAGAATCGGGCCTCAACAATGAAGAAGGAAGAGGAAGATGAGGCTGGGCTCAAGCAAGGATAGGTATGAGGCCTATAGGAGGGACAAAACAGTAAAATGAGTGCAAGGCGGTTAGGAGGGGCTGTAAATAGTGGTGTGTGTCGTCGTTGTACAGATAACAACAGTATGGGTTTTACAACGAAAAAGAAAATGGGGAGAAAGCTGGTGAAAAGATTTTTTCTCTTCCCTTAGCCTTCGCCTTCATCGTCTTCGACGAGCTTTCATCCTTAGCCTTCGCCTTCATCGTCTTCGACGAGCTTTCATGGTATCAGAGCACAAGAGAGGATGATGGAGGACTTGCAGAGCAGGCAGTTGACGGTGGAAGCCCCAGATAGTCCACAGTCGCCGTACTTCATCAACGCGGCGGATCTGCAGGTGACTTCGCTGGTTTCACCGGAGCTAGCAGATGGTAATTACGTTTCATGGCGTCGGTCTGCAGAACTTGCGTTGTCAATCAAGAATAAAATGGGTTTCGTAGACGGTACAATCGCAAAACCAGCAAATGGAAGTGCGTTGTACACGATCTGGAAGAGATGCGACAACTTGGTGAAGTCTTGGCTGCAGAGGTCCGTTTCTATCTCTATAGCTTCAACAATCTTTTATCTCGACACGGCGAAAGAAATTTGGGATGAGTTGCATGAGCGATATGGGGAACCTGATGATGCAAGAGTGTGCCAGCTCCAACTACAGTTTCATAGTCTCGAGCAGGGAGGCCGTTCTGTTTCTGTGTTTTATAACGAGTTGTTGGCTATTTTGCGTGAGTTAAGGGTCTATCGGCCGAATCCACGTTGCGATTGTGGGAAATGCGATTGTAGTTGGGAGAAGCTCTTCGCAGAACAACAACAAAAGGATATGGTCTTCAAGTTCCTCAACGGGCTGAACCAAGAATATGGTGCTTTACGTTCACAGATTCTGATGCGACGACCATTTCCTACGTTGGGGGAAACATATAATGTGATTCAACGGGAAGAAGCACAACAAAATCTGAGGATTGAAGGGAGGATGTTATCTGTGAATCCCATGGCAGCGTCGGTGAAAACAAAGGAGTATCAAGGAAGAGGAGGAAGTGCAGGCCATATTGAAGCCTATGTGGAAAGGAAGAAATATAGAGGAGAATTATTTTGCAAGAATTGTAAGAAAAAATTACACCTCAAGGATAGTTGCTACTTCTTTATTGGGTTTCCACCAAACATGAGAGGTCCACCCGGTATAAGAGGTGGTAGAGGACGAGGACGTGTTCCCATGCATCAAGGAAGTCACAATAATGATAGGAGAATTAATGCAGTAGTTGTGAAGGATACAGATGCAATATCACAACCCACTTCACAGGTGAATCTGACGGGGCAGCAAGTGCAAAAGCTTTTGACACTTCTCAACATGGAGGATTCTGGCCAACCAATGTCTGTAGGTGACCAAGGACAGAACAAGAACCCGGTCAATGTCCAAACCAAACCAAACACATTCCAAGGTAGCTTATCGCTTACCACTAAATCCATTTGGGCAAATCAGACATCTTGGATACTAGACACAGGTGCGACCGATCACATTGTGTCTAAATTGGATCATTTTGTCACCTACACCAAACTGACCACACCTCTACAGATTCAATTGCCAAACAACCAAACAGCCTTTGCCACCCATGTAGGGGATGTCAGGATCAATGAAACTCTTGTGCTGCAGAAAGCACTATATGTTCCTTCCTTTTTGTTTAATCTTATCTCTGTTGGAAAGCTAACCTCAGAAAACTCCTTGTGTTGCCTTTTTTCATGTGATTGGTGCATTATTCAGGACACCACCAGTTGGATGATGATTGGATCTGCTGAAAGAGAGGGAGGACTGTATGTGCTTCGGCAGATAGGTGGAAAAGCGGCTGACAAGGCTTCATCCCAAGTCAGAACCACTGCAATTTTTCCACCTGAACATAATCCTTTGCATTACATCAATACAGCTAGACATTTTACAACCTTGGATAACTTTGATCTTTGGCACTTACGTCTCGGACATGCACCAGTAGACAAAACTTCTCTCTTGCAAACTATAGATGCTTCGGTTACTATGTTACAGCATAATGTGTGTTCTGTTTGTCATGAGGCAAAACAGAAACGATTAGCTTTTCCTATAAGCAAGATACAAACAGTTGCAGCTTTTGAGTTGATGCATTGTGATGTTTGGGGACCATCTTCTGAAATTGCTTTAGGAGGATATCGTTATTTTCTTACTATCGTAGATGACTATACAAGAGTAA
The DNA here is from genome assembly GCA_029817735.1 of Melastoma sanguineum. Classification (NCBI taxonomy): domain Eukaryota; kingdom Viridiplantae; phylum Streptophyta; class Magnoliopsida; order Myrtales; family Melastomataceae; genus Melastoma; species Melastoma sanguineum. The sequence continues at coordinate 827,956 of JARUPW010000084.1, read as the reverse complement.
CTTGGTTTTCCTAATGAGCTATAAATCAGAAGTAAAAGGCCTATTGCACCAATTTTTCATGCTTGTTGATAATCAGTTCTCCAAAAAGATTAAAATTATCCGTAGTGATAATGGTGGAGAATTTGATCTTAAGGATTTCTACAAAGGTTTTGGCATTGTTCATCAAACTTCTTGTGTGGCTACTCCACAGCAAAATGGGGTGGTCGAGCGTAAGCATCAACACCTCTTGCAGGTTACTAGAGCTCTATTGTTTCAGGCTAGATTACCCTCTAATTTCTGGGGTTATGCGCTTCTTGCTGCCACTCACATTATTAATAGACTTCCTTATTCTTTGTTGAGACAAAAATCACCATTTGAGATGCTTTTTCATAAGAAACCTTCATATCAACATTTACGTGTGTTTGGTTCTTTATGCTTTGCTTGCACATTAGCACAAAGTAGAAAGAAATTGGAACCTCGTGCTAAGAAATGCGTGTTTGTGGGTTATCCTTTTGGCACTAAAGGCTACTATATCTATGATCTTGTTGAGGGAACAATCTTCATATCTCGAGATGTGGTTTTTTATGAAACGATTTTTCCATTTCACACTGCCACAGTCCCTTCTTCTTATACTAGTGATCTGGTTTTGCCTTCAGTGAATCCTTTTGACATCACATTATCTAGTGAACCAGTTTTTGATTCAATGCATAACCGTACAACATGCATGGACTCTTTGTCATCTTCTCATGAGGTAGACTCATCTCCCATCTCTGCATTACATCCGCATGGTTCTGATTTGCGACGAAGCTCAAGACAACGCAAGCTTCCCACCTATCTGAAGGACTATCACCACAGTCTTCTTTCTCTAACAGATGATCTAGCCTCATCCCACAGGTCAGTCCACTTCCCTTCCACTTCTTCTTCTATACCATACCCAATTGAGCCTTCCATCTCGTACTCTCAACTGTCCAAACCGTTTAGAGCCTTTGTTCTGTCCCTAGAGATGCATATGGAACCACAGACATATCATGAGGCTAAGGATCTTCCGTGTTGGCAAGNGTTGGAAATATAATATCAGCAGGCGGCCTTGGCCTGGGACTACTTGGCCAGCCTGGACTGGCCCGATTTAATACTTGGGCGGTCCTGACATAGATGAAAATGTTCGGTCCTGACACATCGGTCGAATAACTTCTAGGAACCCACTCTCCTCTCCTAGCGTGAGCTCCCGGGTATAATGGTTTTGACCAGGACGCACACCGACTTTGGCGGGTAACTGCTCCTCTTCACATCATTGCTGAAGTCCTTCCCCTGGAGCCCAATTCATCTAAACTAAATCTTCTGCACGATGAAGGGTTGAATGAAACCTGCCAGGCAATGTCATCAGAGTTGACGCTTTTATTAGACCATGCCATTCAATGTCTGTTTACTTTCGATTTTAAATCAGATAGCAATTGCTAGTTTCTTTTGTTCTAAGCTGTTAGATGACTCTAACTGTTTTGGAAAATTCACTCTCTCGGTTTCAAACTGTGACTTTACCTTACTTAAAAAGATATTGCCGATTGTGAGGCATCCTCGCTCTTGTTTTACGAAGTCACGGTTTTCGAAACCCCGACTTTGCTATGAGAGTATGCATACTTAATAAAAATTTGCGAGTGGCCTTGATGTCCTATGAAAGGCACGGTTTGAAACCCTGATGTTATGAAAGTCATTGTTTCAAACAATGACTTAAGCATACTTAGTAAAAATCTGCAAGTGGGTGGCATGTTCAGTGTCCTATGAAAGTAGCGATTTAAAACTAAAATCATATTTCGCAAATTTTTTTACAAACAAACGGTAATTTTGTACAAAACACTTTCTTTTTCGATGATTCTAATTTTATCTATATAGAGGATGTGATCTCTTATTATAGAGGGTAATTTGATTTTGGTAAAAATATTAAAGGTAAATCATTGTGCTCAGGGATGTTTGCCATCGAAGATTGCAAAATTTGAGAGATACCGTCCGCTAGTATCGTGGTTTGGGAATCGCATCATTGACATCAAAGGAGCGTCGCAGCCTAGTGTCGTAGTTAGGAACTTCAACACCCAGAAACAAATAAAAATTAGTTGCCCAAGTGTCGCGGTTCTCAACTGCAATGTACCTCCCTGAGCTAGTGTATCAACTGCAACATACTCCTCCGACATAGTGTCTCCGTTATAAATTGAGTGTCCCGATTTCCGAGCGCATATCAAGGGTATTGAATTGAAACTCTCTTTCACAAATTCTCTTAAAATCCAACAATGTTTTCTTAAAAAACCAAGTTGACGTACAACCTCGTTAAGCAGCACCCACTAAAAAAACAAGGGGGGCTCCCATCCTAATATTACATGAATCTCCCAAATTACCACTCAGTTTGGCAGGTGTGGGGAGGAAAAACGAAACCCGATGGCGCGCTTCTCAGACGGTGAAGATCCGTCTTACTTTCTTCATGTTTCTCCTGCAGACGGGGCACGTGCCCGATGCATCTACGATCCTGCAGAATCACGTCGTCTTGTTTGTAAAGACGATTTTGATTGAGCAAGATGGGGTGCAGAGTGTTCTCTTGTCGAGTAAACAAGTGTAAGGTACATTAATCCACATTCGAAGCATGCCACGCAATGCCTGAAGGGAAGGAAAAAGCAGTCCCGTGGAGCATCGAAGCAAATCCCGCAGAGACAACTGGTGTTGTTACCGTTTTCACCGTCTTTCAATAGCTTCCCCTCCGGGGCTCGAGCTGCCAACATCTCTTCAATATCCTCCTCATCCTGAGACGATGAATCATGAGATGAGCCCCAGCTCGAGAGATCTTCATCCTTTGGCAGAAGAAGAGGTGCTCTCTCGGGTTCCATACGGATGTGTGGCATTTGCAGGCTATCCTCGTAACCACATCGAAAATTATTCAAGAAGTTGAACCCTAGCAGCATCAGAAGTCATTACCGATCATGAGTCCAAATCAGTCGAGAGAGTGGTTCCGGGAAGCCAATTAAAACGTTCAATGTCATTTTCCAAAACGCACCTATGCCGATAAGGAATGTGATCCACCGTGGACCGTAGGATATCTTGACGTACCAGTCATCGCTGGGCGTGCTCTGATGGAGTTACAAGGGCAGAGTCATTACGAAAAGAGACCCGCAGCTTGAATAGAGGCGAACATAGGGAATAGGCCTACCAGTCCCGGAGCAGTTGTTGCCAAGACTGCAGAATCTCCAGAGAGGTACCGAATAGCAAAGCTACATTCCCCACGTAAAAATGTACACTTGTAATATGCCTTGGTCATATTGTAAACGTAAGCCTTCACGCTGAGGTCTAGCTCCACTTATTGAATGCCAAAGGAAGGTGAAAATAAACAAAGAAGACTGCTCAGAGACAGACAAGCACGAGACATTACATATTTCTCAGAGTCTTCGGAGCCCGGAGTAGCCCAGTACCGATAATGGGACCCCTCGCTCATGAACCGGATTAACTCAAATAAATAGGTTGCCGACTTGTTGGGCCCGTATGAGCGTAGGTTTGAGGGGTATGTTGAAAAATGGTTGCCACCAAAAAGGGGTAAACCTAATCCCACATTGAAAAGAAAGAAGTGTCTGGTCCAGTATATATAACCTAGCGGGCTACTTCCTGTACAACTAATTGATTTTAGAGTGGAACTCCGCTGGGCTTCTACGCTGGGCTCGGCATATGGGCCAGTCCGATATTACTAACATGGTATACATCCAATCGGATACACCCATAAAGCTTTTCCGTCAAAATTGGTTTTAGAATGAAACTTACATCGACTTCTTCATAGTCTCCCTATCAAGTTTCATATATGCTGCCTTAAGATTTTTTTTTTTTCTCTTTTTCCGTCAATTCATTTCAAAGAACAACACTTCTTCTCGAGCTGGGATATATACAATCTTTCGCTCGACTTTTTCAACTTGTTTTCCTCCTGGGACACAATTACTTTTAAAACACTAAAGAGAATGCAATCATTTTCATCGAAGTGTAGTACTAAGAGTTCATGTTCACATGAAGGTTGTCCTCTCGCTAAATATCGACCACACCTTGCTCATTGTCATCTTGGTCCTCGAAAGTGTGCATTCATGGAGATTCCTCGTCCTAAACGCAATAATCTCCTCGACTGATGATAAATCATACCAACTTGATCCTTTATGCATGTACAAGAACCTTTTAAAAAGTATTGTAGTAATATGTGGTATGAGTTTCATCAAGATGCCACAATATAAACCTAACTTCACATCAACCGCCTGTATTGAAGAATTAAGAACACCATTATTACAAAGCCTTCGATCAAAGGCATTAGCAACATAGTCTCCCTAGTCGACTATGTTAATCAGTTTTGTTAATCATATTAACATCAAAATTGTAAATCTCATGAACAGTCTCATATTATTTATTCTCATCAAATTTCAAATTTTTTGATTCAACTAAATCATGAATTTTATTCCTAAAACTCAAACAATCTTTTGTAGTATAAGTAAATGATTCATATCACTTGCAATATGTTATATGATTTTTGCGTTCCTTTCTGGGAACTAGATGCGCAGGTTTGATCTTAATCCGACTCCTTTGATGTAACTAGTCAAAAACCTTATGTAATGAAATGAATATTTGCTCACTTCGCCAAATTTCTGTGAGGCTCCGGCCTCAAAATTCATTTTAACACACAAATAGTAGCTTCGCCTGTCACAAATTCAAGTAAATCGACTTTCGCCTAGGGTTCAACTTAAAAAGCTTGATGTCTCGAGATTCTTCTTTCGGTAAAGCTTCATACCTGGTAGCTCGTTGCGCCATCTCAAAGAAATCTCCGAGATGAGTATCTTCTAACTTTTACGAATTCAAATGTTTAGAGCTTCTTGGGCTATAGCTACTAACTCCTATTATGAAATAGAGATCTTACATCTCAATTTGGCCGTCTTAAATCACATTAAAAATTAACTCACTGATTCTCTATGTTGTTGTCTCATTGAGCTAAATCTATTATGCTTAGAGTAGAGTCAAGTTTTACAAATTCAGTCGTGAATTAAGCCTTCATCTCTCTTCAAGTTGGGATTGAGTTGGGTGCAGATGAATATACCTAGAAAAACTCACTCCTATCAATGAATTCGAGAATAAATGAAGTTTCAAAAAATCATTATTATCTGCTCTCCAACTTGGCTTAGCAATGTGCTTGATAGGCATGGTATCATCCATCATCTTCTGAGAATCGAGTGTAGTCTGATCTCGAACATACAAATTTTCTTGATCAATGTAAGGAGGATACCCAACTTGATAAAAGGAAAACTATTCTCTCCTAGCTACATCAGGGGTCATTTGCTCAAACATTCTATTAACATTGTAAACAGAACAGCTCTGCTATGATCATACGAGCAACTGAAGAAGGAGAAATGCAGGAGAATCGGGCCTCAACAATGAAGAAGGAAGAGGAAGATGAGGCTGGGCTCAAGCAAGGATAGGTATGAGGCCTATAGGAGGGACAAAACAGTAAAATGAGTGCAAGGCGGTTAGGAGGGGCTGTAAATAGTGGTGTGTGTCGTCGTTGTACAGATAACAACAGTATGGGTTTTACAACGAAAAAGAAAATGGGGAGAAAGCTGGTGAAAAGATTTTTTCTCTTCCCTTAGCCTTCGCCTTCATCGTCTTCGACGAGCTTTCATCCTTAGCCTTCGCCTTCATCGTCTTCGACGAGCTTTCATGGTATCAGAGCACAAGAGAGGATGATGGAGGACTTGCAGAGCAGGCAGTTGACGGTGGAAGCCCCAGATAGTCCACAGTCGCCGTATTTCATCAACGTGGCGGATCTGCAGGTGACTTCGCTGGTTTCACCGGAGCTAGCAGATGGTAATTACGTTTCATGGCGTCGGTCTGCAGAACTTGCGTTGTCAATCAAGAATAAAATGGGTTTCGTAGACGGTACAATCGCAAAACCAGCAAATGGAAGTGCGTTGTACACGATCTGGAAGAGATGCGACAACTTGGTGAAATCTTGGCTGCAGAGGTCCGTTTCTATCTCTATAGCTTCAACAATCTTTTATCTCGACACGGCGAAAGAAATTTGGGATGAGTTGCATGAGCGATATGGGGAACCTGATGATGCAAGAGTGTGCCAGCTCCAACTACAGTTTCATAGTCTCGAGCAGGGAGGCCGTTCTGTTTCTGTGTTTTATAACGAGTTGTTGGCTATTTTGCGTGAGTTAAGGGTCTATCGGCCGAATCCACGTTGCGATTGTGGGAAATGCGATTGTAGCTGGGAGAAGCTCTTCGCAGAACAACAACAAAAGGATATGGTCTTCAAGTTCCTCAACGGGCTGAACCAAGAATATGGTGCTTTACGTTCACAGATTCTGATGCGACGACCATTTCCTACGTTGGGGGAAACATATAATGTGATTCAACGGGAAGAAGCACAACAAAATCTGAGGATTGAAGGGAGGATGTTATCTGTGAATCCCATGGCAGCGTCGGTGAAAACAAAGGAGTATCAAGGAAGAGGAGGAAGTGCAGGCCATATTGAAGCCTATGTGGAAAGGAAGAAATATAGAGGAGAATTATTTTGCAAGAATTGTAAGAAAAAATTACACCTCAAGGATAGTTGCTACTTCTTTATTGGGTTTCCACCAAACATGAGAGGTCCACCCGGTATAAGAGGTGGTAGAGGACGAGGACGTGTTCCCATGCATCAAGGAAGTCACAATAATGATAGGAGAATTAATGCAGTAGTTGTGAAGGATACAGATGCAATATCACAACCCACTTCACAGGTGAATCTGACGGGGCAGCAAGTGCAAAAGCTTTTGACACTTCTCAACATGGAGGATTCTGGCCAACCAATGTCTGTAGGTGACCAAGGACAGAACAAGAACCCGGTCAATGTCCAAACCAAACCAAACACATTCCAAGGTAGCTTATCGCTTACCACTAAATCCATTTGGGCAAATCAGACATCTTGGATACTAGACACAGGTGCGACCGATCACATTGTGTCTAAATTGGATCATTTTGTCACCTACACCAAACTGACCACACCTCTACAGATTCAATTGCCAAACAACCAAACAGCCTTTGCCACCCATGTAGGGGATGTCAGGATCAATGAAACTCTTGTGCTGCAGAAAGCACTATATGTTCCTTCCTTTTTGTTTAATCTTATCTCTGTTGGAAAGCTAACCTCAGAAAACTCCTTGTGTTGCCTTTTTTCATGTGATTGGTGCATTATTCAGGACACCACCAGTTGGATGATGATTGGATCTGCTGAAAGAGAGGGAGGACTGTATGTGCTTCGGCAGATAGGTGGAAAAGCGGCTGACAAGGCTTCATCCCAAGTCAGAACCACTGCAATTTTTCCACCTGAACATAATCCTTTGCATTACATCAATACAGCTAGACATTTTACAACCTTGGATAACTTTGATCTTTGGCACTTACGTCTCGGACATGCACCAGTAGACAAAACTTCTCTCTTGCAAACTATAGATGCTTCGGTTACTATGTTACAGCATAATGTGTGTTCTGTTTGTCATGAGGCAAAACAGAAACGATTAGCTTTTCCTATAAGCAAGATACAAACAGTTGCAGCTTTTGAGTTGATGCATTGTGATGTTTGGGGACCATCTTCTGAAATTGCTTTAGGAGGATATCGTTATTTTCTTACTATCGTAGATGACTATACAAGAGTAACTTGGTTTTCCTAATGAGCTATAAATCAGAAGTAAAAGGCCTATTGCACCAATTTTTCATGCTTGTTGATAATCAGTTCTCCAAAAAGATTAAAATTATCCGTAGTGATAATGGTGGAGAATTTGATCTTAAGGATTTCTACAAAGGTTTTGGCATTGTTCATCAAACTTCTTGTGTGGCTACTCCACAGCAAAATGGGGTGGTCGAGCGTAAGCATCAACACCTCTTGCAGGTTACTAGAGCTCTATTGTTTCAGGCTAGATTACCCTCTAATTTCTGGGGTTATGCACTTCTTGCTGCCACTCACATTATTAATAGACTTCCTTATTCTTTGTTGAGACAAAAATCACCATTTGAGATGCTTTTTCATAAGAAACCTTCATATCAACATTTACGTGTGTTTGGTTCTTTATGCTTTGCTTGCACATTAGCACAAAGTAGAAAGAAATTGGAACCTCGTGCTAAGAAATGCGTGTTTGTGGGTTATCCTTTTGGCACTAAAGGCTACTATATCTATGATCTTGTTGAGGGAACAATCTTCATATCTCGAGATGTGGTTTTTTATGAAACGATTTTTCCATTTCACACTGCCACAGTCCCTTCTTCTTATACTAGTGATCTGGTTTTGCCTTCAGTGAATCCTTTTGACATCACATTATCTAGTGAACCAGTTTTTGATTCAATGCATAACCGTACAACATGCATGGACTCTTTGTCGTCTTCTCATGAGGTAGACTCATCTCCCATCTCTGCATTGCATCCGCATGGTTCTGATTTGCGACGAAGCACAAGACAACGCAAGCTTCCCACCTATCTGCAGGACTATCACCACAGTCTTCTTTCTCTAACAGATGATCTAGCCTCATCCCACAGGTCAGTCCACTTCTCTTCCACTTCTTCTTCTATACCATACCCAATTGAGCCTTCCATCTCGTACTCTCGACTGTCCAAACCGTTTAGAGCCTTTGTTCTGTCCCTAGAGATGCATATGGAACCACAGACATATCATGAGGCTAAGGATCTTCCGTGTTGGCAAGATGCCATGACGACTGAGCTAGCTGCATTGTTAGATAACCATACTTGGGACATTGTTCCTCTACCTCCAGGCAAACGTGCGGTTGGTTGTAAGTGGGTTTATAAAACCAAGCTCCGTGCAGATGGATCTGTTGAACGATACAAAGCTCGGTTAGTGGCGAAGGGATATACGCAACGGGAAGGTTTTGACTATCAAGAAACGTTCAGTCCCGTTGCTAAGCACTCATCTGTGTGGTTGTTCCTTGCGCTCGCTGCAGTGAAGGGATGGATCTTGCGGCAATTTGATATCCACAACGCCTTCCTCAACGGTGATCTTTCTGAGGAGGTTTACATGTATCTACCACTCGGTTTGGCCATTCAGGGGGAGCCGAACACATCTCATCCTATGGTTTGCAAGCTGAGGAAGTCTCTCTATGGATTAAAGCAAGCGTCTAGAGAATGGAACAGTAAGTTGACCTCGTGCTTGATAAAGGATGGTTTCCGTCAGTCCAAGTTGGATTATAGTCTCTTTACCAAGGAAGGGGCAGCAGGTTTCATTGCAGTATTGGTGTACGTGGATGACATGGCGGTGGGGAGCACAAGTGAGGAGATGATTGCCGAATTAAAGAAGATTTTGCAGAAGGAATTCAAAGTCAGGGACTTGGGCACCCTGAGATATTTCCTAGGATTGGAAATTGCAAGAAGTGGTGAAGGAATTCTAATCTCGCAAAGGGGGTATGCGTTGCATTTGTTGGAAGATATGGGGAGGCTAGCAATAAAGCCAAGTTCTGTGCCAATGACCCCAAATAACAAATTAAAGCGAGGTGCGGATGGACAGGTAGTGGATGCGAGTGTTTACCGGCAGTTAATAGGGAGATTGATATATTTGGGCATTACAAGGCCAGATTTGACCTTTGCTGTACACATGTTAGCTCAGTTCATGGACAAGCCAAACAAAGAGCATTGGGACGCAGCTTGTTATGTGTTAAGGTATCTGAAGGGAGCTCCGGGGAAAGGGATTTTCTTCCCAAAGAATTCCAAGCTTCAGCTGCAGGCCTTCTCGGACAGCGATTGGGGGGGCTGCGCTGAAACGAGGAAGTCGACCACAGGCTTTGGCATTTTCTTGGGTGACTCCTTGGTGAGTTGGAAGTCGAAGAAGCAAACAACGGTGTCTAGGAGCTCCTCGGAGGCGGAGTACAAAGCGCTTGCAACGACGACAGCAGAAATCATGTGGATGAGTTCACTTCTGGAGGATTTTGGTATCACAAGGCANGTAAAGCTTCATACCTGGTAGCTCGTTGCGCCGTCTCAAAGAAATCTCCGAGATCTTCTAACTTTTACGAATTCAAATGTTTAGAGCTTCTTGGGCTATAGCTACTAACTCCTATTATGAAATAGAGATCTTACATCTCAATTTGGCCGTCTTAAATCACATTAAAAATTAACTCACTGATTCTCTATGTTGTTGTCTCATTGAGCTAAATCTATTATGCTTCGAGTAGAGTCAAGTTTTACAAATTCAGTCGTGAATTAAGCCTTCATCTCTCTTCAAGTTGGGATTGAGTTGGGTGCAGATGAATATACCTAGAAAAACTCACTCCTATCAATGAATTCGAGAATAAATGAAGTTTCAAAAAATCATTATTATCTGCTCTCCAACTTGGCTTAGCAATGTGCTTGATAGGCATGGCATCATCATCTTCTGAGAATCGAGTGTAGTCTGATCTCGAACATACAAATTTTCTTGATCGATGTAAGGAGGATACCCAACTTGATAAAAGGAAAACTATTCTCTCCTAGCTACATCAGGGGTCATTTGCTCAAACATTCTATTAACATAAGCTCGAACTTCGACAAGCAGCATTCCTTATACTAGTGGAAGTTGAGTACAAAAACTTTCTATCTTTCCAATCTCCTCTTCTGTGGAGTCGCATAAGTTTGTGATTGAAACGTCCATTTCCACCAGGTCGCTAGATTCACGAGTTATAAACAACAAAAAGTGGAGCTCGACTAGGAATTGATCATCCTCGACTAGAATAATCCAACTTATGATAAGGATTATCGATCTCTTCAAATCCAACTTTATGTTTTCCTTCGGCTATAGTAGCCCTTCGAGCAGCTCAAACAAGTGAATCATTTTCATGAAAGAATGCGAGTCAACTCGAGCAGATAATTCTCTAACTTCATGCCTCACTTCCTTCTCTCTTATCTCATCTCACACTTATCTTCAACTCTTTTCTCACCTCCAGCATCTTTTGCATCTTTAAGAACAGTTCTCCCATCTCCATCACCTAAATCAGCTGCATTAAACATTACAACTACATTCTCAAAGAACATTCATAGCATTACGCAAAAATTTTAAACACTTGAATGGAAGGGAAGAGTACGTATGACAAGAGAGTCAAAGTTGTCTGGGTAATTTGTCAATGTTTATCCCGAAAACAGTAGTTAAAAACTAAAGAAAAAAGATAAACACCTGTCTATATAAAATCTGAGTCAAGCTAGCCACCGAGTTTCATATGGAACCGCCTGGAAAGAATTTGAAACTATCAAAGATTATGGGATAAAATCTTGAAATTTGCATGCCTGAATGTTGTGATCGAGTTAATGTAGACTCATCGACCTTGACCTCATGTTAATGAAATCCACCATTATCCATCTCTAATTGCCGAGTCCCGCGTAGAAACCAGCTTAGCCGTACGCGGAAAACCAGCCAAAGATGAATAACTGAGAATCCCGTACCCATTAGTTCAAGATCGTCATGAATTCAAGCTCGAATTGCTACAATATATTATAAACTCGAATTGATACTTGGACATGAATTTCCACAGCTTGTTTTCGAATTGGTATATAACTTACTAGCGACCCAAAACCAACCTTTTATAATGAAGTTTTTCCATGGTCGCACTTTCTCTTATGTCGTGGGAGAAAAGAGAGCTTTCGCTTGAATGGTCTCAGCATTATCTCTTCGGGGGGGTTCCGACAAAGTAGTCGACGACGACCGACAAATCGGAGACAGCCGGGCCACGTATTTCATTCGATTATAAGCGGTAATCCCCGATGGGACCACACACCTTCAAAGCAAAAGGTCGGTGGTAATTTGCGACTTTTAAAAAGGTTATCCATCCTTGTATGAACGTGGACAACTATTGCTGTCTTTGTTAAATTGAAATGATATACCATTTTGTCTGATGGCGGCACACTTTAAATGTTATTTAAGTGGGTAACGATCGGATGGTTGAAAATGGAGGAGGGAACTGAGAATCGACGGTGGATAATAAACGAGCCCTCTCTCTCGCTTTCATCTCCGTCGTCTGTTTTTACTATTTTTTTATCTTTTACTGCGGCCCAATCATTTCGTTCCACTCATATCTTCTCCAGCGTCCGATCCTTCTTATTCCCCTTCCCTCCCGTCGCTTCTCCACCGACCGATCGGAACGACCGATCGACCTCTCCCGCCAATTTCACAAATCGGTAAAAAAAAAAGGAAGGAAAGAGAGAAAGAGACCCAACTAACTGACTCCTACTCCTAACCGCCACCCTCCCACTAGACTTTCCCGCCCTCTCGATCCAGTTCCCGCTGCCCCTCCCGTCGGATCGGGCGGTTGATGGCGGATGCGGGGAGCCCCGGCGGTGACCAGGGATCGCCACGGTCGGGCGTTAGGGAGCAGGACAGGCACCTGCCGATCGCCAACATAAGCAGGATCATGAAGAAGGCTGTCCCTGCCAACGGGAAGATCGCCAAGGACGCCAAGGAGACCATCCAGGAGTGCGTCTCTGAGTTCATCGGCTTCGTCACCAGCGAGTTGGTTTCCCTCCTAGGGCTGGTTGATTGACTGGTCAATCGATTTTTCCGAGTTGTTGTTGTGGTGATTGGTTTGGGGGTGGGGTTTGTGTAGGGCTAGCGATAAGTGTCAGATGGAGAAGAGGAAGACGATCAATGGGGACGACTTGCTGTGGGCCTTGGCAACCTTAGGGTTTGAGGATTACCTTGATCCGCTAAAGATTTACCTCTCCAGATACAGAGAGGTCGGTTTTGATTCTCGTAATCGCAGCCCTTTAAGTTGTCAGTTGCACTTTCCTTCCCTATTTGGGACTAGCTGATTTGATCCTCCTTTGCTTGGCTTGTGGCTTGTTCTAATGGCGGACTTTGCAGCTGGAGGTAATGCTATGAATGTTCTAGATTCAGTTTAGTCGACTGAACTTGGGAATTGTGATGGAGTTGTTATGTTGAGGTTGATTTGAGTTTTTTTTTTTGGGGGGTGGGGGGGTGGAATGGAGTTGGCAGGATGACGCAAAGGGATCGAGCAAGGGCGGAGATTCATCTGGGCAAATCGATGGTGTTGGGGTCCAGCCTGCTCCTGACATACAGGTTTCTTTGGTGCAATTTTTGTAAATAGCTCAAATGTTTCGGGCAGCTCCGCAACTGAGCTCTCTGTATTCACTATTTATTTTGTAGCTGGGTCATCAAGGGTCATTCTCCCAAAGAATTGGCTATTCGCATCCTCATGTAATTCCTCTATCTTTACATATTCGACTGTCTTTCCCTTTTCCTAAGGTCAGCATGATGCAAAGGATTGTTATGCTTGTTGAAGCTTCTGTTGCTAGATATCAGGGGGAATTTTGGCAATCATACTCTGGGTTTTGTTAACATTGGTTAAAGTGAGGATAATGGGAAGATGGCCTTGTTCTCTCATAAACTTGACTTTGGATTTCATTGAAAATCCCGTGCTTCATGGTTTTAGCTAATATTTATTCTAAATATCCTTTTCTGTCGTCAACAAAAAGATAGGATTTGTAACGATTCTTAGGAAGCCAATTTTCTAAGGCTACATGGAACTTGTCTCATTGCATTTGGAATCATCTCTGGCTTCCTTGGGAGACTTAATCCTGCTATATGCTCATTATCGCAGTTCCGTTGGTTTTCCTTTTGCATTTCTGTCATAGATTTTTGTTTACACCGGTTCAGCAATGCTGTTATCTGTCTGATCCCCACTTGTGCAACATATCTAAGTTTACCGTCGAAAATTTCAGATCTATTGATTTGTTTCCATGATTGATAGTTTCTTGCATCCAAGCAACCCCATTTTTTTCTTGTGAAACTTGATCAACTAGGTCTCTGATGTGGTTTATGTAGTTGAATTTTGAGTAAGCAGTCTTAGATTAAGCTTCAGCTACTCTAGTTCCAGATTGTTTTACTATTGTTTTGTTACCTAGTTGAACTTGATTCTTCTGTCTTGTCCAGTGATCACAGGGTCATCACATTCCTATGCCAGGCACAGAATAGGAAGGGTGCCGACGTTTCCTTCCTTCCAGGACAGTATTTATCTGCCTCCACTCTTCTGTACCATACCAATCTGCGTGTAGCATAACTATATCGGTCTATTCCAATGTAGCCGTCACCGCTCCGGCCCAGCGACCGTAGGATTAAAAATGATGAAGTCTCGACCTATAGCGAGGCTACAAAAAATCCAAGGAGGATAAAATCTGATCATGTTTTTGTCTGCGTCATAAGGAAATTTTTGGTTCTCTCTATTAATTTGGGGAATCTGTTTTTGTCCACGTCACGACTTGGAGCCCAAGAAAATTGGGTGACGAGATTCCCAGCCGAAAGATCTTTCGGGATCGCTGTTACCGATTGTTACCATAGTAATCGATTTGGGCCGAGGTCCAACAATCAAGGATCGATCGGCGGGGTCGATCGAAACAAACAAACACACAGAAGAAGAGTTTTGTTCCAAGTCCCGGAACTATTTCGTCAAATAACCTCCTAAGTTTGGAAGTTCGGCTTCGGGCGATGTGAATTTTGTACGGATGATTTCCTTGTTTCTTATTTACTAGTTTTGTTGGCTTGGAGTTCGGGGCGGTTGTTTTGCTATTTTGATGTGCTCGATTGGAGTGTGGAGTGTTGCGATAGTCGTCATCGGCGTCGTGCGCTGTGTGTGTGAGTGTGTTTGTGAGACTTGGTTTCTCTGTTGCAAGGTTGGAAGTGATCGGTTTGAAGCTGTTTTGGTGGTTGGAAGTGTGATTGGTGTATGAACTCGTTGTCGCCGCATAGTGGAGACCTTATTCGCTGTCGTGTGTGTCAACTGCTTGTGCTGTTTTTAGCTGGTTTTCTTCTGGCGGAAGGAATGGTCGTCAAGTTTTCTTTTCATGGTTGCTCGTGGTTTTTATGTGCTTGGAAGTGTAGCCAGATTGTGAACTCACGACAATTTTGCACGTGGATTTTTTCGGAGTAGACTGTAGACCTTATCCGTCTATCAGTTGTGTGATCAAAAGTTGGTTTTTTCCTAGAGGAAGTGATTTTTTTTGTTAGTTTTTTTTTCCATGTTGTTTTCAGGGCCATTTTGTGACAATTTGCATGACTATAAGAGGAGACTATATTTGTAGCTTGGTTGCACTTTTACGAGATTGCTTTTCCTGCAGAAGTCAGTGAGTTGGAATTTTTTGTGGTTAATTGCTTTGACATGGTCGGAAGTGTGATCATTGTACAAAATTGAGATGCAATCCTCAAGCCTTTCTGTAAAGGAGGCCATATGAATAGCTGTTTGGTGACTTGGTTTGGATACACAGATGTATTTTGTACAAGTTGTTGGACTCGAGCTTTGTCTAGTGTACACATCCATTGGTTGATCAAACGGGGTTCTGTCCCCCTCCTTTGTTGATTGAAAGCAGGCACTTATTGACTGTGATTGGTGTTTTCAGTTAGGAGTGGGTTTTGTTTGGACTGATCGGAAGTCTGGAAATGTAAAATGCTATTTGATTTGTCAAATTGTGGCCTTTAATACAATGTTGCTACTTTTGGGCATATCTTGTGCTCAGTGAAGGGTCTTAGCGGGATTTAAGCCAATGGCTGGTATTGCATCATCCTAGTCCAGCAATTTTCCATTTTAGTTGATCTGTTTGTAGTTTTATTCGGGATATGTTGTGTGATGTTTGATAAGCTATCTGGCTGCAGTTCATCCTTAGAAATTAAGAGACTCGATGGAAATGGAAAGCCGTGGCCAGAAGCGAACTGAAGTAGTTGATGATTTGCCTGCCGATAAGCGTGCATGTAGTTCACATGATTTCCAGCCAAGCACTTCGATATCACCCACCGATGGCCAAAATAAATGTACAACCCCTACCATTGAGCCCCATGATGCTGATATGGACACTTCGTCCACTACTTCTATGTCCAGTCACTCGGAAGGAGAGGCAGAAAGGGATTCCACCTATGGTTCTTGTGACTCAGAAGAAGTTGACCCAAGATATTCTGGCTTGCGAGAATTCCATATGAATAGATCGTATGTTGACCAATCAAAATTCAAAAAGATATTGTTAAAGTTGACTGAAGAAACTGACCCATCCGGTCAAGTTGCTGTGCTGACAGAGCTATGTGAAGCGCTATCTTTCTGTGTAGAGGACTCTCTATCAAGCATGCTCTCTGACTCATTCTCTCCAATTCTTGTGAGGCTCGCTAGATACGATGACAACCCAGATATAATGCTGTTGGCTGTGAGGGCAATAACGTATCTCTGTGATGTATTTCCTCGTTCTGCTGCTTTCTTAGTACGGCATGATGCTGTTCCTACTCTCTGTCAAAAGTTGATGGCTATTAAATACTTGGATGTCGCTGAGCAGGTGCCTTGCTCATCAGTTTCTTTCGCTTTGTCTTTATGGAACAATTGATCACTACTTCATATGGTGTTGTAAGATTTGTCTTGTGATTTTTTTTCTAGTGTTTGCAAGCTTTGGAGAAGATATCTCGAGATCAACCTCTTGCATGTTTGGAAGCCGGGGCCATTTTGGCTGTGCTAAATTTCATAGACTTCTTTTCAACAAATCTTCAGGTACATTTACCTATGTTCTACGTACACAAAGTATTTTTTAATGCTGGGTTGGTCATTAACATGTTTAAGTTATTCTGGCTACTCTCACGATTCCTTGTATCTGTAATAATGTTAGAAGCATTCACATGATGGATTTGGTTTTATTCTGTATCTGACCGCGAGTTGCTATTTCTACCATCGCAAACATCTGCAAGAAGCTTCCTTCTGACAGCTCCTCCCCTTTCATGGAAGCTGTTCCAATTCTGTGCAATCTTCTCCAGTGTGAAGATCGACAGGTAAGGACAGAAGCGTGTTGATCCTTGAATTACTATTGAACATATTTTCAAGCTTTTGATCCTTGTTTATGTAACCATGGTTCAGCTTGTTGAAAGTGTGACTCTATGCTTAATTAAAATTACAGAGAGAGTGAGCCAGGCTCCCGAGAATCTTGAGGGCCTCTGTAAGCATGGGATGATTCATCAAGCTACTCAGTTGATTAAATTATGTGGGAAATCGACAATGTCTCTGCCAGTTTGTAATGTGAGCCAACGGAAAGTCGTGCCATTGTTTGAATTTCATTTGCAGATGTTACTGAAACGTAATCATTGCTCCTTGCTCCTGGCGGGGAATGATTGGTTTGCTTGTCAAACTTTGTTCGGGTTCATATAAAAGTTATTAAAGCGCAAAGCGCACAAAAAGCGCTAACCTCCCAAATCGCTTTAAGCGCAAAGTACAAAGCGCAAAGCGCGCTTTTGACAGGGAGGGGGCAGGGCTTCTTAGAGGAGGTGAAAGGGCACAGTGGAGGGACCTGTCTCTTATACACATCTAGATGTGTATAAGAGACAGGGTCGGGGCTGTGGAGTGGGAGGGCAGGGCTTCTGGGAGGAGGGGGAAGGGCACAGAGAAGGGGCAGTGATTGAGGATTGGGAAGGATGAGGAAGGGCGCCAGATAAAGGAGAAATAATTTTTAGGTTTATTTTCGAAGAGGAAAATTTACGTTGCAGGGCTTTAAGCGCGAAGCGTGCGCTTTGGAGGGCTTCATGCAGGCCGCTTCAGCGCTCTGAAAAAAAGCGGCGAGGGGTCGCTTCGCTTCGCTTTTGGGCTTTAAGCGCGCTTCATAGCGCTTTTAACAACTATGGTTCATATACAGCTTTTAAAACTCTCCACGAGCTTGATATCTGCACCATTTTGAAGGATATAATCACTACTCATGAACTCTCACGTACCATGTCATCTTCTCATCTTTCTGATGGACATTGTGTGCAGGTATTTTACACGAATTCTTTTACTCAGAAGGACATAGAGCAAAGATGGTTTGCCTTGTTCCTGCATTAAATGCCCCCTTTTTCTTAAAAAAATACTGCAATCCCTAATCATGTCTTTAGCATAAGTAATTTTGTGGATATAGACATTGATGGATGTTGGCTGTTTTGTTTTCTGTGCTTTAGGTTCAAGAAATTTTGAAGCTGCTAAATGTGCTCCTGCCTGCTTTTTCAAACCATGTAAAGCTTCAGATTTTATCCGAGAAGGAAGCTTTTCTTCATAGCAACCCCGATCTAGTTCGAATGTCTACAATCACTTTAGTTCCCCTTCTAATGCAGGTGGGTCATTTCCTACCTATGTGGAGCAAGTAGTTCTTTGTTGTCTCTGCTGACAGGCTCTTATCTCAGATGGTGGATTCTGGTGCAAATACGTACATATGCTACGGCTGTTTGTCTGTTATCAACAACATGTTTTATTTGAGCACCTCTGATATTCCTGTCTCTTATACACATCTAGATGTGTATAAGAGACAGGGGCAATAACGTATCTCTGTGATGTATTTCCTCGTTCTGCTGCTTTCTTAGTACGGCATGATGCCTGTCTCTTATACATAACCTCCTAAGTTTGGAAGTTCGGCTTCGGGCGATGTGAATTTTGTACGGATGATTTCCTTGTTTCTTATTTACTAGTTTTGTTGGCTTGGNGGCTCTTATCTCAGATGGTGGATTCTGGTGCAAATACGTACATATGCTACGGCTGTTTGTCTGTTATCAACAACATGTTTTATTTGAGCACCTCTGATATTCTGGAAGAAGTGGTGGACTCTTAACATTTCAAGGTAAGTGAGTATTAATTGGACAAAGAGCTGCTAGTGGCAGATAATAAATTATGCTTCAAGCTAAACCTAATTGCTGTGATGCAGATTTTTGGCTGGAGTATTTACGCAGAAGGATCAGCATGTGTTGGATGTAGCACTGCAGATTGCTGAGTCATGCTCCCATCACTTAATCCAAAGTCGACTGTTGTGCGTAAGGTTAGAGGGAATGGCAGATAAGTTTATGACCCCAATTATTGGATCCTCTGTTTTGTTATGAATCCTTTGATGCTTCGTGTTGATTATCCTCGTGTTGCTTCTTTCTACAGCACTGTGGCAATTCGCCTGATGACGAGCTACCCAGTGTGATGACTTGTGCCAATTACTTAAAGCTGCCTCCCTACTCTACCAAGGTGATATTTCTTGACTTTATTTTTTGGGCTCTTCTCTTCATTCATGGAAGGTCGTATCTCTGTCTTTTACAAATTATAATGTTCTTGTTTGTACCCAAGCAACTCTTTTCTCTATCTCTCTTGAAATCTAGGCTCAAAGCTTTCTCTCAGAATTGATATAAAAGATCACTACAGACCGATTGATTGAATTGTCTAAAAACGTGACTACTGCAGGAGAGGATGGAGGAAAAGATGCTATATGTAATGAAAGGACAAGGGGCATTTCACCTATCCTAAATTTATGGAATCCTCCCAAGGAGACCCACCGATGTAAATTTGTAAACATTTAGGCCTTAGTTGGGTTCTTCTGGCGTAGAGATAATGAAAGGGAGGGACTTGGGAAGGTACAGGGCGACCGAAGAAGAATATATTGACCGACTTGGTTGCGGCCTTTCAACTTATCCGGCAGGGATATGGCCACTTCGCTGCCTACTTGTACAGAAACTTGTTTTTCGTTTTTAAGTCCAGGGGATTCGGGCTGATGGTTTTTACAACTTATCTGCCTAAGGGAGGGTTTTAGTGGGGGCTTAGCTTGTAAAGCAGTATTATTATCTATCTTTCTATTGGGAACCATTGTTCCAGATCCCCCTGCTAGCCGCATGAAATCTCTAATTAGTTACAAGCTGCATTATTTATTGTTATTGTTTCTTTAGTTCGCTCTTGAGGATTTTAGGACGGTGTTTTACAGTTTGGACCACAATTAGTGACTCGGGGTGCAGGACCTGTTCTTCTCCATTTGTAACGAAGAAACAGAGGATCTCCATTCTGTGGTCGAGATACAACCCGTCAATTTTTTAATTTGACTGTAATTAATTTGTGGTAAAATGTTTCGTTCTTATTTTTAACATTTAGGGTTTATTATTTGCAGCTTTAATATTTTAGATTTACCGATATTTAGTATAATATTTTAACTATATAATAAATGTAACGTATGCTATTAATTGACAAAATTTAAACTAGGTTGAAATAATAGAATCATAAGAAAAAAAAGGGTAGGAATTAGCCCGTTAGATTAAAAACAGATCAATTATGACAGTAAAATTGACATCTTCCCAAGTTAAAGAAAAAAAGTAGTTTGTACGGATAATTAGCATCTTGACCTGGACAACTGACTTCGAGAATATGACGAGGAAAGCACCTGCGTCATCCAAAGGACCAACTTCGTAAACTTGATTTCAGACCATTTAACTCTATATCATAAAAAGGGATGGGACTGACCTGATATGTCTTGGGTCCCTTCTTCAGCAGATAACCAACGCTGTTGAGATTTTCTATCAAGGAGTCGATATCAGGGACTCTCAGGCTGATCCTGTCGGCCAGACCGTATATTTCCTGAAAGTGTAGCAGCAGCAGCAGCAGCCCCCCACCGTTAGTTTGGCCAAAAAAATTAAGTGATGGAAAAAGAGTTAGAAATGAGCAAACCTACCGATATTGAGAAGCAATCCTTCTGCTGGAGTTCTGATTGCTTGTTGAGTGCACTCAGAAAGCGTTTCCCCTCCTTCTGTTGGCTCATCCCCCCGCTCCTGCCAAAGTCTACAAACCCATGCTCGTCGAGATACTTATCGTACAAGGATTCCTTCATTATTTCCACCACGTCCTGCAAAACAGCAGAAGGCATTTGCAAGTTTTCACGGATAACAGGTAAAGACATTTACTCCGAGCGATTTCTCAAAAAACTAACCAAAGCATCTTGAGCTGTGATTTCTTCTCTTAAGTCTACACGAGCTCGAGCTTCCGCCAACCTGACCAGACTCTCGAGCTGCCGGGCTGTAATAGGTGTGCTGTCGGCTGACGTGCTGCGGTCTCTCAGCCGAAGGTAAAACTTCTGTATTATGTCTGCGGCTGGTTTTGACATCCTTAATCAAACAAGAAGCGACCCTCAAACAAACAAAATGGGAATGCACTTGATGGATATCGAAACAGGACTTGCATGGCTGTAAGTCGTGTAGTCAAGAAAAATATACCTGGGGAAGACGTACGATCTTGCATAAGCAATGTATTTGCGAATAAGAGGACCAGGCAGTGGGGCAAATTCCTTGTCTTCTGCAGGGTGTAGCTTTAATCTCGAAAGTAGGGAACCTCCCTTGCTGCCCAGATCCATTACTCCACCGAGCGATGTTCTGGCTGACGAGACGTTTGGGGAATCTTGAGATAAAGACATTGTTTAGTAAGAGACAATTGTTCTGAGTGGTGTTTCCATGGCAAGAATCGGCTATGTCAAAAAAATGAGAATGAAAGATTAACCGTCATGACCCACCTTTACGCAGCTTTTTGGCTATGGGTACATGTTCACCTGAACCAGCATGAAGCTGCAAAAAATCAAAATCAGACTATATGACCTGGTGAATAAAAAATATACTAAGTTTCCAATCAAAAGGCTTGCTAATTTTTTGTGGGCCATATCACCATTGATGTCGAAGAATATTTTAAGGACTACAAAGAGGCAGAGAGAACTTACAGACATTATGTGCTCTGAGAGTTTCTTATCCATGAATTCATCAGGTTTATCGAGCAATATGAAAACCAAATCAAACCGGGAAAGTAATGCAGGACTCATTTTTAGGTTTTCATTCACTGTCTTCGCTCGGCTGCAATTAAAATTTTCAGACGTTATAATCACTTAGGAAGTGCCCCTGAAGGCTAATTCTGTTAATGTCAGCTTGGGACAAATTGATCTCTTACAACCTTTTTAGTCACAGAAAGGCATCACAACCATATCCATTTATGTTGAAGTGGAAAATAAGATAGAAAACACGATGTTTCAAAGTGAGAAACTTCACATATCAGAGGAAGAGAATTGATCATGTCGATGAATAAACATAAGGTGAATAGCTTGGAAAACATGACATACTTGTAGTGTCCACCAACAGGGTTTGCAGCAGCTAAGATGGAAGTACGGGCCGACAGACTTGCTACCAATCCGGCTTTTGCAATGGAGACACACTGTTGCTCCATAGCCTCCAGCAATGACTGACGTAACCAATAGTAGTTCTGTTTAGCATTTCGCATCGAGACGACTAGTTTTATTTTCTCACTCTCAGATTATGAGGGAAACCTGATACTCTGCTGACATCTTATCAAATTCATCAATGCAGCACAATCCCCGGTCAGCTAGCACCATAGCACCTATTGAAGATAATTGATCAATATTATCAAGTGATAATTTTTCAGTTTAGCATATTTTGGAAGAAAAAGTCATTCCTGTTCAGGTTTAAATTCTTGAAGCTGTTGAAAGCAAAATGATTAGAAGCAAACAACGGAGACCGTGTGTTCAATGAGCAGATTGTTACCAGCTTCAAAAGCATAGTCGCCAGTCAGAGCGTCCTTCACTACAGCAACAGTGAGACCAGCATTGGTCGTGGCATTGCCACAAACATAAATGCCACGTGGCGAAACAGATGCCGCTGCTTGTAGGAGTTGGCTCTTACCTAGACCGGGATCACCTGCCAAAAGAAGAGCATACCACAGTCAAATCTGAAAATGGATTGCATCCTTCTTGGATTAGTCAACAATCTTTACTTGTTTCCAAGATGATGAATGAGTTGTATTTACCAACAATAATTACATGAATGTCCCCTCTAACTGGAACCTTGTTCTGATCCAGTGAATGCTTTTGTACACCTCCAAAGAGAGCCAGTGTGATCCCCGCTGAAAATCAGAAGGGTTTTCAACTGCATGAGGTTTTTCAGGAAGGAGCAGACTCCGTACTACTCATAATGACGAGTCTAGAGAGAAACATGGAGGAATGTAGTCGCGGTTCGGAACCGCGACTTTGATTTTAAGAAAAAGACGTGGTTGACAACTGCGACATTCACTCAAACCCCAAAAAGAATATCGCGGTTTGAAATTTTTCCGTAGTGATTGCTTGAACGTGATGGTTCTCAACCGTGTCTTTCCCCTAAAAAATCAAAGTGGGCCGGTAAATAAGGAATTTTTTAAATTGTAGCCGTATTTATTCAATTTTTTTCCAAGCCAACAGTAAATCCATAGCTCGAGAAAATGTGGTTGAAGGCCTGTCATGTCATTCATGTATACAACGTCGCAATGCATGATGGCCTCAAAGGCTAAGCACAGAAGAAGAAAATTGTCGAAAATAAAGGGCTTCAACGACAGGAAGAAAAAAATACACATAATGAGTAAGCATAATTGGCTGCGACTCAAGAAACAATTAAATCAACCAGACAAGGCACTGACCTCAAGACCCTTTCGAGAGAATTATTCCTCATCGAATCAGAGAAGCGGGGAGTAATAAACACAGAAGAACAGACCAGGTTTGCTTCCATTTATATGACATACTCAACAAAAGCAAATGATGTATTTTTTGGACAGGAATGAAAGTCTATTGATAGACAGAGCAAAGACAAGATAGTCAACATAATTCTTTTAAACCGGACCACAATGAAAAAATAATCATAAGACGTCTTAGGAAATAAAAGGATGAAAGAATGAAAAGGCACCTTTTACCAGCTCATGTCCATATATAGAAGGACAAATTGAATGAAGAACTTGGCGGAAGATGTCACCTTCGTACTCCTCTGAAAACTTCACAATGAATTCTAAATCCCTGGTGGTGAATGAGAACAAGTCTAACAGGGCAGCTGCTCTATTATCAGAAGCTGGATTCCGTAACTCGTGGTGTGAAGAATTGGACTTGGAATTCTGGATCGCAAGTGCTTCCAGATAGAGGTAGTAAAATCCCTGATTTTTAGACTTGGATTTTCCTGAGTAAATAAAGCGTGACATCAGAACTTCATTACATGTTCAGATGCCACAATTATGAGAGTAGAAACACCATCGCGCAAGGATATCAAATTTTTTGAGATAGTCAACTTAAAGTAGCCTTACAGAGTCATGATTAGATTACACTGATGGAAAAAAGATCAGTCAAGTCGGTCAAATGTGGATTCGAATATATATAAGGACGTAATACCTCCCCCGATATCCATGTAATGGTTGATGACTTTGACAAAACCAGAAACGGTCACAACATCTCCAGGAATGCACGAATCGACAAGATCTTCAATTAGCTCGCATTCAACGGTACGAGGGACCCGTCCTTCTTCGTGGTTTTCTGATTTCAAAAGCTCTTGCAGCCTGAGAGAAGGGGAAAGAAAACTCTAACCGTCTAACGGAAAAAGGTGAGGAGGCAAGCTCGAATTTGATAAAGAATAAAACATCCAGGCTACCTTATCTTCTGAAAATCAACAACAACTGCACTTGCCCGCAAAGGAATAAAGGTTCTGCTCTTGCATCCATGTAGAGTGCACACTGCTGGAGGAGAAAATTTTCCATCCGGAAAATTTTGCCTTATGGAGCTTTTGCACTTGACACAATTGAAACTCATTTCCAGCACTAAAGGCCTCACCGTGCTTACTTTTACCACTGTGCCGCACAAAGAAACCAGCTTATCTGGCATAATACTGAATCAGCCGCTTGTGAGAATGTCAATGAAAATCACATCAAAAGTTGCACATTACCAATATAAGCTGCTTTAAGATTCTTCAATGCAATCAAAGACTCGGGATAATTATATACTCGGATATTGACCTTCAAGCCATCAACTGAGCGGTCAACGTGCTCTCTATCCATCAAAACCTGTTTTTAGCCGATATCTCTTAAACATTCCAGGCCGATCATTCTTAGCATTAGGGAACAAAAACTAGAATCGTCCGATTCACCTTGTGAACTGCAACACTCATACATAGTAGAGCCTCCTTAGGTTTCGTCTTCTCTTCCAGTAACTCGTAGAAGAGCTCCACGTCGCATATCTTCCTGAACTCTAAGAAATTGAGGGGTAAAACACAGAGGCTTTCATCACACTTCACCTGCCATGTGATCAATGAGGCTAGAATATTAGAAACAGCTTCGACATGGCAATTTTTCAGCACATACAAAACTCTCAGACATTCAGTTTCTAGCTATTGCTGCAATACCAAAACCTATCAGTTCAGATCTAAAACCTCTAAGCAGCAGCTCAACTAGGCCTCACTCTTTCAATCTGAGGATGTTAAATCAAACACCCGAATCCACACAAAAAGCAATCAAACACTGTTCGGGAAAACAAACGGAACAAACCAAACACGACCAAAACGAGACCAAATCAATCCAACATGCTCAAGCTCCCCATGTTCCATGAAGATGAGAATGAGTCAGTCATTCAAACCGAACGGAAGGCAAGAAGAACCTGAGCAAGGAGATCGGCGCCGGACGGAGAGGAGAAGAACCGAATCAGACGATCGGCGAGGACGAACCTCTCGTCCTTCGCGGAGAGCACCGTCTCGGGGAAGTAAATCGCCAGTACCTCACCGATGCCGCCCGTGCCGGCGGAGCTGTCGGACGGGCGTGGCTTCTGAGCCGGAGTTCCGTACATGAACTGAGGCTTTGGCGGGAATACCAAATGGCCCTTTCCCTATCTGATTGTGATAGTCGGATTTTAATTTTTAGTCCACTGGTTTTTCCCTTTTCGGCCTCATAAACACCTTAATCTACCTCCTCCATTAATGGGCTGGGCCGAGCCGGGACGGAAAGGCCCATTTCACATAAGAAGGAGATCCTTCGAGAGGAAGAAAATTTACAAGGACCTTAAAGATTTAAAAATAAACCCTTTTAGAAACAATTTCGCGAAAATATTTTATAAAATAAGATAAATAATTTTAAATGTGGGTGGATTTCAACGTGGAATGATTTTATAGTTAAAAAGTGATTATTCGAAATAATTACTACTGTAATTTCAATATGATATCTGTTGATTTATGTCCCAGCAAACACTGCTTCCCCCTTCACGTTTGTATCCTCTTTCGAAATAAGTCGGTAGTCGTAAAATTATTTTGCGAAATTAGACATAATTTTAAAATTAATTTAATGATATGTTTTTAAATTAGAGTTTTATAAACACGATTTCATTTAAAAATGCTTTACTTATTAAGAAACCAGGTAACCTGATTTTATGGTGGAAAATCCTATTAGTTTTTTGAGAATTTCAATTTCATAATATTATTATAGGAATTTTATGAAAAAAAACTGTATCATGTAGCAAATATTAAAAAAAGAAATTCATTATTTCACTTATTATTTAATTTTCTTGAAATTAAATTAGACTAACCTTATTTACACGCTCAAGTTACCAGCAATATCATTTATTCCTTTTTCATCACTCACATCAATTTTGTCAAGTCTAAGGGAAATTTTTAACATTAACAATTTTCTGAATAAATATTTGCACACATAAATTTAGACTTTAATTTTTTATATTTGAAAATTTTATATTCATAGTTTGATTCAACTCAAGAAATCCAAGCCACCTCTTGGACAAACTTTTTTTTTTTTTGTTAACGAAGTAATTTAAAAAAGAATAATAAGTTCTTTCATTCAAATATAATATTTTTTTACCAAAAAATCATCCAACTGAATATATGTTTTATAAACTATTATGTTTATAAGTAATCCCGTATAAAATATTAAAAGAAAGTGGTTGAATAAGATAATAAAGGATTTTCGATGATGGTTTTGAAGGAATAAAAAATTGATTAAGAGAATAAGAACAAGAACTTCGTGCAAAAAGTCTGACTCAAGACAAATCCCAAGGATGCGTCCAGAGAAGACGGCCCCGGCACCTCTTCCCTCTTCCGACGACAGTGACAGCGATTACAACCCCTCTAATGACGATGACCAAGACGATGGTAGCCATGACGAGAGATCAGATGATGATGCCTGCCACACCAACTTTCAAGGATCTGAATCGGATTCGCCTGTTCCCAGTCCCCTGACCATCGGTACCATGCCTCTGATGACTGAAGCTGGTGCCTCCACCGAAGGAGAACGTCGACAAGTGGTGGCCCCTCACGCCGATAGAAAGTGCCGGTGGAAACCCAACGAGACCATTACCCTTTTAAAGGAGTTGATCAGGTACTCCAAGCAAAATGGTGAATTTAAGTTGTCAAATCCTTACCTCTCAGATTTTTACTCATTATTGACTATATCGTCCACTGGAGAAATCATATCAAAGAAGTACAAGTACGGTCAAGTCCACAATAGGATTAAGCAACTCAAAATGATTTGTAGGGGTCTTAGTAAGAAGAAAGATCCTCTTTCTCGGGCAAACAAGAAAATAATCAAGTTCGGGGGCAAGCTATGGGGAGAAGCAAGGAAATCCATAAAGGAGGAAGAGAAGGACAATGAGGATATGGCAAATGATGTCGATGTTGATTATGGGGAGGGGGACAATCCTCCTGAAATGTTATTTTGGGAGAACGCGATTCAAGATCTATGTGAAAAGTTGTTTGCTTGGCCATTGAATTATACCATGCTCAAGATCAGTGGCTTTGATAGATTTATCAAGATTTCAATAGCGATGCATTGGATTAAAGAGAAGCGCCAGATTGATCGAGCCACTTTTAATATGACTACCATTGAGGAAGAGTTTCTTCGTGTCATGCAGTCATCCTCCAAGGCATCCTAAGCGGATTTTAAAGTTTTTAAGGCGTAAAACTAATCGGATTTTCCACCATAAAATCATATTACCTGGTTTCTCAATAAGTAAAGCATTTTTAAATGAAATCGTGTTAATAAAACTATAATTTAAAAACGCATTCTTAAATTAATTTTAAAATTATGTCTAATTTCGCAAAATAATTTTACGACTACCGACTTATTTCTAAAGGGGATACAAACGTGAAGGGGGAGCAGTGTTTGCTCGGACATAAATCATCAGACATCAGATTGAAATTACAGTAGTAATTATTTCGAATAATCACTTTTTAACTATAAAATCATTCCACATTGAAATCCACCCACATAACGAAAAAAAAATGTATCATGTAGCAAATATTAAAAAAAAACATCAATATTTTACTTATTATTTAATTTTCTTGAAATTAAATTAGACCAACCTTATTTACACGCTCCAGTTACCGGCAATATCATTTATTCCTTTTTCGTCACTCACATCAATTTTGTCAAGTCTAAGGGAAAATTTTAACATTAACGATTTTCTGAATAAATATTTGCACACATAAATTTAGACTTTAATTTTTTATATTTCAAAGTTTTATATTCATAGTTTGATCCAACTCAAGAAATCCAAGCCACCTCTTGGAAATACTTTTTTTTTTTTGTTAACGAAGTAATTTAAAAAAGAATATTCTTTCATTAAAATATAATATTTTTTTACCAAAAAATCATCCAACTGAATATATGTTTTATAAACTATTATGTTTATAAGGAATCCCGTATAAAATATTAAAAGAAAGTGGTTGAATAAGATAATAAAGGATTTTCTACGAAGATTCTGAAGGAATAAAAAAATGATTAAGAGAATAAGAATAAGAACTTCATGCAAAAAATCCGACTCAAGACAAATCCCAAGGATGTGTCCAGAGAAGACGGCCCCGGCACCTCTTCCCTCTTCCGATGACAGTGACAGTGATTACAACCCCTCTAATGACGATGACCAAGACGATGGTAGCCATGACGATAGATCAGATGATGATGCCTGCCACACCAACTTTCAGGGATCTGAATCGGATTCGCCTGTTCCCAGTCCCCTGACCATCGGTACCATGCCTCTGATGACTGAAGCTGGCCCCTCCACCGAAGGAGAAGGTCGACAAGTGGTGGCCCCTACCGCCATTAGAAAGTGCCGATGGAAACCCAACGAGACCATTATCCTCTTGAAGGAGTTGATCAGGTACTTTAAGCAAAATGGTGAATTTAAGATGTCAAATCCTTATCTCTCAGATTTTTACTCATTATTAACTATATCGTCCACTGGAGAAACCATATCAAAGAAGTACAAGTACGGTCAAGTCCACAATATGATTAAACGACTCAAAAGGATTTTTAGGGGTCTTAGTAAGAAGAAAGGTCATCTTTCTCGGGCAAACAAGAAAATAGTCAACTTCGGGGCAAGCTATGGGGAGAAGCAAGGAAATCGATAGAGGAGGAGGAGAAGGACAATGAAGATATGGCAAATTATGTCGATGTTGATTATGGGGAGGGGGACAATCCTCCTGAAATGATACTTTGGGAGAACGCGATTCAAGATCTATGTGAAAAGTTGTTTGCTTGGCCATTGAATTATACCATGCTCAAGATCAGTGGCTTTGATAGATTTATCAAGATTTCAATAGCGATGCATTGGATTAAAGAGAAGCGCCAGATTGATCGAGCCACTTTTAATATGAATACCATTGAGGAAGAGTTTCTTCGTGTCATGCAGTCATCCTCCAAAAGGGCATCGAAGGTAATTGCCAATTGAACAGAAAAGAACTCCGTAGCATAAACCGGAGTAGACTAAAAAGGGAACTCCATGTAACGGTGCTCCATCTTCTTGGACAGAAGATTTATGGAGGCCTGGAAAGAATCCTTGGAAAGATTGCTGGTGACCCGTGTATGAATTGGGATATTGAAGGAGTCGGAAAAAGGGACTGATGAGCTCCGGATGAAACTAACTTGTCTTGCACAGAGCTGGGGGTTGTAGACTTCGAAACCAAAACCTCCCTTCATCACACACGCTAAGTCCCGGCTGGTCAAAACAGTATCTCAATACAGGCCTGGGGTAAACCTCTGCCGGCATTTCAAAATGAGGTGGCCGGCAGGGAAGGGGACCCAATTGCGACGCTCGGCCCGCCCAGTATCTACAATGTGCCTTATATGACCGTCACAAAGGCATATAACCATTTCTCCTTGGCCTGGCAGCAGGATTCCAGCATATGTGTTCCATAGCAACTGATCTGGATGGCGCCAGAAGGCATTTGGTACCCCGTAAGTCCTGGCATCCATATGCAGGACCACAGATGAACGATCCAAAGGGGGCCTCCAGCCGGATACCTCGGGAAGGGACTTGTACATGTACGCCTTGTGCAAACCCTAGTAGACTAGACCCAACAGGAATGGGGCCCAAGCTATCGTGCTGGAAGCCGAGCTCAGAAAGTTGGCAATCCCATAAACAAGTTTTGTCACTCGCTTGCCAGTAAAGCAAAAGACGTACTTGCTCAGCCAGACGCTGAAGAACTCAACCTCTTCGGCCTTTCCTTAGACAGCAGTGGAATGACCTTCAATCATTTGAAGGTGTTTCCTCGCTGTACTCAAGATTTGGACCATTTTTGTGGGGTTGTGGTCGTCGTCTACAGGGTAAAGACAAACAGGGGTACCAGCCACGTAACTCCCCGTCAAGAAATTTATATCCTCCAGAGTGATGATCATGGGGCCTTCAGGAAAGTAGAAGCAGTTTACCGAGTTGTTCCAGAAGGGAAGTAAACTGGCACATACCCGGGGGTCACAGCGCTTCGTAACCAAAGAAAGCTTGAAGAAGGTTTAGAGGCCACAGACTTTCAGCCTGGATTCCAGCTTCCCAAGCCAACTGGAAAACCATTGTTGCTCCACTGGCTTGTCTACAGAGGTGAAGCAAAGAATCCACTTTTCTTTTCCCAGTTCAAGAGGTCCACAAAGTCTTCACGACAGATAGGGATTTGAGACTCCGTGATCAACTATTCATGAGAAACCAAACGAGGGAAAAGAGTAAGGTCAAGACGGGACCTAGGGTTAACCCGTCGTCGCCAGTCTGGACCATACCAGAGGGAGCAGTACGTTGAGAGTGCCATTGGAAGGTCGCAAAGGAAGACATGATCAAGAAGGAGAGATAGGGTTTTCAGAAAGGATTGAGAGAGTTCAGGAAGAATGAGCGCTCGAAGGATGGGTGAAGGGAGGGAAACAAAAGGTTTTCTTTAAAAACTCCAAGAGACTGACAAATGTGCTCAGGCGACAGAAGTCCCTTTAGCAAAAAGAGGGGGGCTTATGTTGACATGGTGAATTATCTTGGGCCTATTTTCCGGACGGGTTAAAGCCCACGAGAGGAATGTGAGGGATGAGAAGAGGTGTGGGCTCGTACCAAGTCTACAGCCCATGTCTGCACACGTCACACGTCTTAAGAGAACTGTTTGTTGACTTCGAGATCCACGGAAGGTAGTTTAGATTGGGAGGATCTTCGAAAACGTGACAAACATCCTGGACCTATAAGATTGAATGTAAACGGAAGGAGATCTTCCCAAAGAGGACACGATCAATTCAGCCAACAGAAGCTTTATTTGCTTGTCAGCCCGTAGTTGTTAGGATTCCCCGACCTGGGCGAAACTCGTGAGATTTCATTGTCTTCACTTCCACCACAAGAGTGAGCAGCCATAGCTCTGGTAGCTAATTTCCGCCAGCATTCCACCTTAGGGACGAGCCACCGTAGTTCCGGCAAACAATTCCGCCTCCGTTCCGTCACCAGGGTGAGCAACCGTAGCCTTGGTATCCACATCCGCTACTACCTTCGACCACACTCCGTTCACCAAGCCCCAGCGACCGGTTTTCACCGTCCAAGTTCGCAAGTCTACAGCGCCCGACATCAAGTCTACGACGTCACCGTCCGAATTCACAAGTCTGCAGCGCCCAGCAGCAAGTCTACGACGCCACCGTCCAAATTCAGAAGTCTGCAGCGACAAGTCTACGACGCCGCACCATCGTCTCTACTTTATTTTTCATGGTTGTAAGCTTTCCACTCTTTTTGTAAGACTTCATTTGATTAGCTCAATCTATTTCTTTTACTTACTAACGACCACATCTAAAACCATGTGAGTACTATTGTCAAATATTTCCAACGTGATCCGTTTCGACGCGAACGGTTAGAGCTGTAACCGTCGGCGGAAGAGGAGTTTGGAGAAGCCGCCGCTCCAGAAACCCCAGCGATGGGGAGAAAGAAGACGAAAAAAGGAAGAAATCATCATTTTATATAAATGGACGGCCCAATTGGGAAGCCATTGTGGGCCTCAAGGCCCAATTAACTTTTTATGTTGTTACTTGGGCTTCAGGTTTTAATTTTAGAAAGGCAAAATATCAACATTTATGATAATTTGGGTAAAATAGAAGAATTTACGAAGAAGATGTGAAGGCATTGACAAATAAAAAACTGTCCAAAGTGAAACTATATATAACCTGGGAAATGAGAACGTATGAGTTCAATCAAACAATAAATCAATCAAGACTTGTCCTCGACAGCAGCCGTCGGACACCCCCGACCACGGCTTCGATACACTGGCAGAACGAACGTAACCACGAGCCGAAGAAACAGTGAGGAAAAACGCAATACACCACCATC
Source organism: Melastoma sanguineum (assembly GCA_029817735.1). Lineage (NCBI taxonomy): Eukaryota > Viridiplantae > Streptophyta > Magnoliopsida > Myrtales > Melastomataceae > Melastoma > Melastoma sanguineum. Next base: position 795,793 of record JARUPW010000084.1, on the reverse strand, counting down.
ACCAGATGACTTGACTTCAACCGGAAAGACCGATATGTGGAGGAGAAACTACAGTTGTTTATTCACGTCGTGACAGTAGCCACGTGATCTTGTTGCTGCTAGCTAGCTGACCACTCCATTCGTGACGCTGTTCACAGTTTCAACGCTAGTGTTCAGCTTTGGAGGACCAGAATGCCTCCTCATGACCCTTCCCGGTGACGGAGGATATGAGAGCCGCTTCTTAGCAGGCCCCGTCGATCCCTTTTCAGGTGTCCCACTGTTCTCTGGACCTGACAGGTTCTGCAGCCTCGATTTGGCCCTAGCAGATTCTGTGGCCACCATGTAACTAGGAAGGGAGGACGAACTGCCGAGGCTCTCATCATCTCTGACTGATGAGGCTCCTCCAATGCTGTGCCTCCTATTAAACTCAGATTGTGCACTTACCATGCTTTTAGCGTCGTCTTCCGCAGGATTACGAACGTTGACCTTAGGACTGGCGGACTTTATTTTACGAGTAAGAGTTCCTGGAGAGGGCTTCGAAGGGTTCAAGGGAGATTGAAAGCCGTTTCGCCCGGGGACAGATTTCTGGCTAGCAGTTGGAGAATTCTTGTCCATGTTCAGCTGATACCGTGCGTAGGAAGTGCTTATCTCTCCAGTGATGCCGTAATTCACGTTCCTGACTGATGAGTTGTCATTGGCGGATTCTTTATCAGATGCCATCCGGGATTCCCAAGGACGAGCCGCCATCCATCGTTCAAGCCAGCTCCAACCCCATGTGGGATTGTTTGGATCTAAGAATGTCTGGTTTGTTGGCTTAGCAGAATTCTTCCAGGTTTGCTGCGAAATGTTAACGAGACCGCTTAGCATCACTAGTCGAATTGAAATTTACTGGATAGCTTAAGAAGAGCCCGTTGGTCACCTGATGAGTGAAGGAATAAGCAAGAGCTCGCTCTCTTCTCATAGTTGCATCAAACTTCTTTAGCAGTTTCTCCTCAATCTGTTCCTTCGATTGCATGCTGTCATCCCACTCCTCGCCGATCTACCATAGATAAGTTGATGGCACGGGTCACAAATTGATTCCCCAATAAGATTTTACTGGTTCCTGAAAGCTAGATATAAGAGTAGGAAGAAGAATAACACATACCTTCAGATTCTCTAGATCTCTCGCGCGTTTCTGCAAGAGCTGCCGGTGGAGGGCTTCGTTCTCTTCGGACATTCTGATCCTTCTGGAGTGGATCTGAGATTGAACGCGCGAGAGAGTCTGCATACACCTCAGGGTACTGGCAACCTGGCGTTTCACGGTCGGCCCCTCAACCAGGGATTTCAGCCTGACCAGCCCCCTCAAAGCACGGGCCGCTTTCCTGGCCTGAAAAATAGGGGTTGATCATCGACGCGAAAGCAGAAATCTTGTCAAATGGGTTCAAGGACAGAAGCTGGCGTATATACACTTCATTTATCGACACTCTCCATTTCATCCATTCAATATCGACGTCTCAACATTCATTCAATACCAGCAGACGAGCCCATCAAAAATACCAGTAAAGGTCAGTAAATCGACCACAGATATCTAACCAAGCAGAATCCACACCTGATACCCCCGGAACGTCTGTCTCTTATACACATCTAAGCCCATCAAAAATACCAGTAAAGGTCAGTAAATCGACCACAGATATCTAACCAAGCAGAATCCACACCTGATACCCCCGGAACGTCCTCTGGATCTTGATTGCTGCTGCTTCTTCCCTCGATTTGCCACCGAGCTGAACTATGCCCCTGGGCGGAACAACAGCCGGAGTATCCTGGACAACGTTGTCAACAACCAGCTGATCATTCACCGGAACAGCAGGCACGTCGGCACTTTCTTCAGTCAGCCCATTCGTCAAATCCAATTCCTCCGTCCGAGTAGGAACAGGAGGGGGTAGCTGTTCCGCCACAGCAACTCCAGGGCTCGAACTGGGATCCGCCCCCTTCTGCTTTCCGAACCATTTCTTCTTCGATTTCTGCAAATAAACACACCCTCAACCGCACAGACTAATGAACACATCAGATCTAAGAACCCAATTGAGAAAATTTATCGTCCCGATATCAGACTTCCCGTACCGAGTGCTTTCTCTCCTTGGAATCTGGGCTGAGCGCCTTCTTAACGGAGCTGAACCAATTGCCTTTCCCCATCACTCCCTACACCATCTGCAGATGTTTTCTCCCGGATCAAAAACTCAAAATCAAGCGGGTAACAAACCAGGGAGGAAAACAGATCTTTCAGCGAGAGAGGACTCAACAAACAAAAACTCCCAATCCGGGAGTTGCTGGCGGCAAAAAGCACCCCCAAAAATCCCAAATCCGAAAGAGAAAAAAAAAAGACAGCAACTTGGCAATCCCAACGACGTCAAAACTCAAACCCAGAAAGCAAAAACAGAAGGGACGGAGATTCTAACCACAAATCTGGCGGGTGGGTTAGTCTGTCGGGTTCTGACCACCGACACAAACACACACACGAAAACCCAAAAAACCGATAAAAAGCACGGGGGGGGGATCGATCTACACCTGTTTAAGTTTCAAAAGTGTGAAGAGAGATCACCAAGGGCTTCCCCCTTCTTCTGCTACTACTAAACCACTTGATTGGATTGACTTTCTGTTTGAACCTTCTTTTGCCTCACGCCCACATATACTCTCTTTCTATCTCCCGTCCCCTGATTGGGTGATGGTGGGAACAAGTACTCGGGGATGTGAAAGTTGTTCACGTCATTAAGATGGATGGAGGGAGTTAATAATTTAGCTAAAGTTGTTTTACCTAATGCCCTACTATATCCAGCCATTTCTATCCCTTGCATCTCTCACCCCATCTTAATTATACTAAACTAACAAAAATACCACAATACTCTGGCCTTAATTTTGTGTTACTTTATGCTATTTTAGTTTATTATATAATTTTATCACCAACTTTTGCTTTAATATAGCGAAAACCAAATACGGCCATAATATAGTTTGACACCGTGTCTTTATAATACGGGAGTTCCAACCTTCGTTCTTTCGCCTCATAATCCACTTTACCTGTAGCAGTTCTCTCCCAATAAAGCAATTATTCGGCCTTCATCAATTTTGTGTATTTTTTACACCATCAACAATTATAGTCCAACTTCTGCTTCCAACACACTTGATCTGGCTATCAAAATTTTAAAATAAAATAACATATTAGAGGTTTCAATATTATTTCTTATTTTTTTAATTTTTTCATTTTTATTCAATAAATGAACATTGTCTGTTAAGTTGTATTTGGCTTTCGTGAGATAAAATTCAAGATTGACCAAAATCAAAATAAAAATAAAAGTTGGTGATATAATTATATAAAAAATTAAATTAATAACAAAACAGTTGGCTCAAAGTTGAGGCCATAATATTTGCCAATTTTTAAAGAAAAATGGGAGGAATGGGTATCGATTTATGGCATCAACTTTAAGTCAACTTTATATTTTTTTCATTTATTTAGTTTGTTATATAATTTTGTAACCAACTTTTGTCTTTATTTTGATTTTGGTCAATCTTGAATTTTATCTCACGAAAGCCAAATACGACTTAACAGACAGTGTTCATTTATTGAATAAAAATGAAATAAAATTTTTAAAAAAATAATATTAAAACATCTAATATGTTTTTTATTTTAAAATTTTGATAGCCAGATCAAGTGAGTTGAAAGCCGAAGTTGGACGATATTTGTCGATGCTATAAAAAATACACAAAATCGATGAATGTCGAATGATGGTTCTATTTAGGACTGCTGCTACGAGTAAAATGGATTGTGAGGCGAAGAAACAAGGGGTTAGAACTCCACTATTATAGGACACGGGTCAGATTGTATTAAGGCTTTGTTTGGCTTTCGCTAGAAGAAATTAATGATTAGCCAAAACTAATATAAAAACAAAAGTTTGTAAAAAAATTACATAACAAACTAAATTAATGACAAAACGAAAAGTTGGCTCAAAGTTAAGGCCATAATCGTATATTTTGCTTTAAAAATTTAGAAAATGAAATGGAATGAAAAGGAAATGAATGGAATAAAAAAAGATAAGAAAATGGAAATAAATAAGATTATTAGTCTACCCTATTAAATCCTTAAAGTAAACATAACATGAGTGTTTGAAACCGTGTTAGGATTTGGTCCTCCTAATCTCCTTTTTCTTCTGTTTAATTTAATTTGGGGGATTTACCTTATTCTCCCTCAATGAAATAATATTGTAAAGTAAATTATTTTTTATAAGTAAGAGAGATCGGTTCAAAGATTTACCGGAGCACGAGTGAACGGCCACAAAGTGTATACCCTATCCATTTTTTTCTCCAGCAACGGTGACTTGGTCATTTGTTATTTTGTTTATTATTCCCTTTTTTGTAAGTTATTTATTATTTCACTTGCTAATAGGTTGAGGTTAAGGATAGCAAAACGGGTAAACGGATCGGTTTCGTGTCTAGATATGGTAAGACACGACACGAAATATATTGATCCAAACACGACCTGATAAGGTTTTCGTGTTCTCAGAATATATCCAATCATGAACCGTTTTATAACGAGTAGACACGAAACGACACGAAATAATTTAGTTAAATTAGAGAAAATATATGAATTACATCATAATTCAACGAGCAAAAACTAATACAAATCCTGAAAAAATTATTAAAAATTAATTTGTTGTTCAAATTAATATAACAAAAAATAATTTTGAATGTATATCATGATCGTGCACTCGTAGAAGGATTTTCGACTTCCTTTAAAAAATTTGTGCTCATATATTACATAATAAAATGATAAAATAATTATGACATAAAGAACTTAACTAACTAATATTTGTTAAACTTTTAAATTGAGGGATATCTTTATTACAACATATAATTTGACAATATCTTCCTCACTCTCGATACCTATATAAGAAATAAACATACTATTGAAATAAACTATGATGTTCTTGTTGAAAGATTGCATTTCGAGATAGTTTAGAATCCAACTTTTTTTTACAAAGCGGGGATGACTTTCCATAAGACGAACATCTTGCTTTCCCTAATAAGATATATTTTAATTGGCTAAAACAATTAATATATTATTATTTTTTATTAAAAATATTTTAATGGATCTTAATGGGTCTTAACGGGTAAGGGAAACACAACCCAAAACCAACCCATTATTATATCGGGTACAACGGATTGACACGATAACGACACGAATCTGTTAAACCTAGATCCATGCACTAAAATTACGGGTCGTGTTATCGTGTTGTGTCCAAAATTGCCACCCTTGAGGTTATCAATAAACAGGGGCAGTGAAATTCAGGGTTCGACATTGGACGACACACGAGCTTAAATGTCACGTCCGAATTCAATTGATGCGACGGTGTCCCTCACTTATGGAGTCACTCGTATGCATGTGAATCCCTCCTCTGTAAACACTAACTCCAGTTATTTAAATTCTCGTGACAGGAGGGGAATGTTGAGAACGAGTGTTATTAAACGACACGGTCGACAGACTGACTATTTTGATTGGCATCTGACAGAGTGTAATGTTGAATACAAAAATCAAGCTAAATAATTTGGGATGATCCCCACAACTTGATCCCACCGGAAATGATTAGTCGGGAACATCTCATATTTGTAACAGACGTGGATTATCATCCTGATTTTTTAGTATATATATATATATATATATTACTATTTTTACTAATCTCGTTGACAAAATCCTTATGTTATTCTTTCTGTGAAAATTTAATGGGAGGTGTGACGTCCCAACCAACTCTTCACATGATGAATTTATTTTGGGGATACATTTAACATAATTTTATAGCCTACGACCTTAAAAAAAAAAGAGGATGAAAAACCCTAACGTGCCAGAGAAGGCAGGTAATCGCGGAAAAAGGACCCAAAACAGAAGAGCCCTTTTGAATTTTGAATTTCATGTCGCTTAATTTTTGTCTTTAAAAATGACCATTTACTTATTTATAATAAACAAAAAAGAAATTCCTGATCTTTTATCATCGTTTTATAAAGTCTTTTGGGCTTGTAACACAATACCTAATTGTTGACATGACAGAAAACTAGTGGATGTTAAGTCTACAAGAGATCAAACTGAGATGCTCCAATCTACCAGGATGTGCCCAGATTCTTGTTGGTTAATTAAGAGAGTCACATCTTGAAAAGATATTCTGATAAAGGAAAATTTGGAACTGGCACACGTCAAGATTCCGTATAAAAGGGAAAAATCTTATCGGAGAAACACACAATCATATAAGGCCAAAAAGTGCATTGGTTATTAATAACTTTCAGTCTTCAGGCGTCCAAACCAGAGTGAGCTCGCAGGGTCCTTGGTATCCTTTCAACCGCCAGAGCTTGTAGGGCCCTTGACATCTAAACTACGCCTTCCTTTCCACCGTCAGGGTGAGCTCTTAGGGCCCTTGACATCTAAATTCCATCTTCACTTCATCGCTAGGGTGAGCTCGTAGGGCCCTTAGTATCCAAATCCATCGCTACCTTCGTCCATACTCCGTTCGTCATACCACCAAAGACCAGTTTCCACCGCTTCAGTCCGCAAGCTCCAGACGTCAGCATCAAGTCTACGGTGTCACCACCGTCCGCATCATCAATCTTTCTGTTTTTTCATGGCTGTAAGCTTTTTCGTTCATTTATAAGACATCGCTTGACATCGTCAATTAATACAATTCATCTGTTTTTCATTACTGGCGACCACATTCGAAACCTGCGAGTATTCGTACCAAATATTTCCGACATGATCCGTTTCCGATGCGAACACTAGTAAAGCAATCATCACATTAAAAAATGAACGTTCAATTATTCCACCAACGCATGATCGTACGGCTTGGCCCTACTAAAACTACATGAGTTTCCCTTCACTTCATACCGTCCAATTACAATCCGTATTCGCATCCAGATATGTATACTTTTTCACGACGTCCATCCTCAAAAATCAAGAATGTGCAAATCGTTCTCGTCCCTTACCTTTACGTGACAAATTGTACACGAGAACTCGAAAACCAGAATCATTTGTCTCGCCGTACGATGACGTCGTCGTCCGGATCCGACGACGTCGTGTTTTCCTCGACCCGGGGTTGCGAAGTCGGGCTAGGTCGACGGAGGTGCCATACCATGACTTTTGCGCACTTCTCCCCTGGAATACCCTTCACGTTCGCCTCGTCTTCTTCCACGATTTCCTTCACAAACCTTATCGAGTCCTGCCAAAGAGGAAGAAGAAGAAGAAGAAAACAAGTGAAATAATCATAGCGCTGAGTTCGTGTATTACAATTTTAGAAAATACGTCTCGATTTGGAGACTTGTATAAAGTTAATAATATTTCTTTATAAAATTTTGATCTAATATAAAAAAGATATTTCGTATGGGTGGAAATAATTTAATATTTTGAAATTAGTGACATTTTCCAGAATTTTTTAAATGAAGTCAAAAACTTTTTTTTGTATTGAAGTAATAAGAATTCCAGCATAAAGTTTTGAAACTCCATTTATCAATTCCCATTCCTTAAAAAATAATAAAACACGGAATCTCTCGGACAAACGCTTTAAGACTGAAAGGAGACAATTAAATATCAATATTAATATTAAAATAAAAATAAAATTCTGATTAAGTTCACGTGAAGCAAACTTTTCATTCATGTGATATTTTATAATAATAATTCACTGAAATAAAAATTTGTACTTAGACTTTAAACATAGAATCTTAATAAAGAAAACTACCTGGAGTAGTTCAATATCATATTAATTATGTCTTAACTAAAATTATTTTGCTGTTATAAAGCTGTCGTAAAGCTAAAAAAGCATAACATATTATATATTTTATTTTTAACCTCTATCTCGTAATTTTTTATCTTCTTACTTCCTTGGCGGATACATTTTTCATTTCGTTCAAAGTAACGTGACATTAGTGCCTCAAGGACAAATAAAATGTTGCATCATGTTTGGTGAAATTAGCAGGTTTGGTAGGTCTCCCCCATGACCAACTCTCCCCATCAGTTTGGCTCGGTATTATTTGACTTAAGATTTCTAACTACTTTACTTTAGAAAACTTAAAACTCGTCCGTTCGTTGCTCGAAAACATGTTACCTGATCGGGGGTTGCCTGAGATGACGACGGCCGTCCCCACCGCTCGGGGTCCCAAAGGACCGAGCTGTTGAATGCGAAGCTCGAGTCCTGGATCGGCGGCGAGGGACGCTGCCTTGCGCCTGTGTCGTTGTTCATCTCCCTCAGGTGCCATCCCAGCAGCTGCGACGAGTCGCAGACCGGCCCTTCTATGTCGACCTTCTCGCTGTGCGCGGACACTACCGCCACCGGCCATGTCCCAAACACCCTGGACGTGACCCAAACCACATTAATATGAATACCCCAATAAAAAAGTAAGCATTTGAAAAGGAAATCCCTCCAAACTACAGTCACGTTTCACCTTCCGATATATATATATAAATTAAATAATATATATGTATGTATGATAAATGTGGCTAATGAATACATGAAATTTTTGTGCAGATGAATCGGCTGTAAAGGAATTAAATCCATACTCGATCTCGCGGAGCTCGTCGAAGAAGCCAAGGTCGTAGATGTTGGATAACGGTGCGAAGTGGACGATCCCGCTGAGGCTGTGTTCCTTGATGTGCCGTAGAGCCACATTGCGCTGGTGGTCCGTCTCCGCGTCCGTATCCGTGAAGTTCTCCTTGTACACGACGTGCCGGTACATGATCCCAGTCCTCCTCAGCATCTCCGAGACTTCGTCGGACTCGGTTCTCTTCTCCACCACCACCCAGAGCATCGGCTGCGGGACGAGCCTCATCGTGTTCGCCATCTTCCCTAGCATGATGAGCCCCTGATATCGATCCCAATCCTCTTCTGTGGTGGGAAGAGCGGTGATTATAATAAGAAGCTTCCGTGGGGTTGTCAATACAGCCGGCTCCATCTCAGATTCCGGCGACTCCGATTCAGAAACTCCCTCCTCCTCATCCTCGCTCGTCTCCACGAATGAAGTGTTGTTGCTAATCTTCGGGATCTCGGACACGAGTGTCCTATTACTCTCCAGCGATGCGGGTGGCTGTTCGGGCACCGCTATCGACGCTTCCTTCGACCGGGGAGACAAAACGGACGACTTCCCCGTCGGGGTGAAGCCAATGAAGAAACCCATGACGAAGCACAACGCGAAATGGACAGCAGCCTTCTTCCATAGCTGCACCTTCTTCTTCGATCTCTCGGAGGACCCCATAATCATCCAACTTAAAAAATGTAAATCCCGACCAAAAAAATTCCCCCCCAAAAAAAAGAAAATCAAAAATTGAAGAAGAAGAAGAAGTAAAAAGATTCAACAATGGAGGTCGTGAGGGAGAAGACTATATCAACATGTAAGGTCGGAAATTCGAACATACACTAATCACAATACTTTAGTTCACATCACATTCCCGACATTAATCAAATCACGCGAGGAAGGTGCCTAAAAATAAAACTTGACGGGTAATCGGGAGGAAACGTGCAAATGGCATGATTGAGACGTTCCAACCTTTCAATAGAGAAATTTGGGAATAAGTCGCAAAGGTTGTGGGTGGCGTTGGTTGTTGCATGAAACTTAGTTGTCGCTTGAAGTTTAAGGAAGAAAAGATATTGATGCTATAAGAAAAACCATGTGCTTGTTTGTTGGCTTTAGAGGTGGGTTTATGTAGCCTCTTTTTAATTTTAATTTTAATTTTTTATTTTATACACCGTTGTATAATAATCAAATCAACGCTAACTATCTTAAAAACTTGAATTTATTAATAAAAATGTGACAAGTATATTTTCATTTTTGACATTAGAAGAAATGGACGGGACAAGAGGTTTTTTCTTACTGGGCCGTGTGTTTTTCTTTCTCGCAGTGTCCCGAAGGTAACGACGTCGTTTCACTTTTTGGTATCTAAAGAACTACTGTTCGTTTGATTAATTGGCGTCGAGCTGTTGGGAAACGCTTTCGTTTGGTTAGTGTTAACAACTCCCGCCTCGGCGGTCGTTGGTTGTCGTTAATTATTGAAGAATGGTGATAATAACAGGGTGTTTGGTTCGAATGTTTTGACCCGAGGTTTGAGCCGCTGTGCGGCCAGAGAAACCAATCCCGTCGTTGGCGCGGCTTGATCTCTCTGTACGGATCGCATCGCTTCGACATTAAGACAGCTTTGGACTGGTCAGGACGTTCTCACGGAGTGATGGGCACGTCGTCCTTGGAACTGGAGATCCATAAGCTAAAATGCAGACCGCCGGTGTCTTCTCCGGACCATCCTTTCAGGGATCATCGGAGTAAACGATTGGTCCCTTTGCGAGGCATGATGACCGGTGAGCGCGAAAAGCCATGTGTCCCTCATAGCTGGAAACAAGTGTCCCCAATGAAAGTCTAGTTGATGTGCTCCTCCATTACCGTGGCCGCCCTGCATACTACTTAAACAGAAGCCGTCCCGATCAGAAGGAGACCCCCAAATTACCTGAGCAGCACTTGTCTCTATAGAAGGAAACCGGCAGTCTTCGGGCCGATTGCCCCTTCTCAGCTCCGGAACCATTTCCGCCATGGCGAACGGCAGCACTCCTCTTGTTCCGTTTACTTTCTACATGGATGGGAAGATGTTGTCGGATGATGACGTGGTCTAACCGTGAGGCTGACGTGGGACGATGGGAGGGATCCGAGTCACAAGAGAGACATTGATTGACACTTTTTACTTTCATAGGGCCTAGTAATATTCGCATAGACCCCTAATTGAAACTTCTTTTGGGGAATTTCTTGTTTGCTTTAACTAATTCGTTAATATAATAATTGCCATCGGGGATAAAAACCTTTGGCATCAACTTTCGTCTCATCCTCCCAACACATTTTCTAAACGAAATACTTAATTTAAAAAAAAAGTTTCGAAACTCAGCGTTATACATTGTAGATTTCGGACGTGAAATTTGTGTAACGTCCGATTTTTTATTTTTAGAATTAAAATTTACCGTGAATCAAATAATCATCGAGAAGCCTTACTTATGAGCTCTCGTACCAATTCTGATTCTCGTGAATATACTAATATGATTATGTAAAATATCCATTTAATAACATTAATCCTTCCGTAGCCTGACAAAATCATTCAATTTCTCTTCCATCTTTACGATAAAATAATCACGAAGCAACTCTTCATTTAAGATTTCATTCAAGAGCTTAATTAGAAACAAGTAGCATATAAATTAATTAAATATATCAATTATAAATTAGTGATCCCCGAAATTTAAAAAATTTAGAATCTAAAAGGTTTATTCAAGAATATGTCATGACACTGATATTTTGATACGGACTAACCCGACCCGATGCTCACCCTACAATTATATACATTAAGTACGAAAAAAAAGAAATTTCAAGATTTTTATTTTGGCTAATGAAATAATCATTAACGAGTCATTGTGAAAGTGTTCATATTATCGGGACTTAATTTCTTTAAACAGCGGTGAAATTCGTAGTTTAATGGACTGTTTGGATGCGTTGGAAGTGGGGAGGAACATTGAAAATTCTTTTAAAAAACTAATAGTTTATTTAATTATCTTTCTTACTTATATATAGAAACTTTGAAATAGTAGGAAGGAGGACAAAAAGGGGAAATTTAATTGGAAACGGGATAGGGGCCTGGGCGGTGGGTGGGTACTACTTACTATCTCAACCCCCCGGTTCTAGCAGCATGAAACATTTATGACAACACTACTTGTAGTTTTAGCTACTTTAAAAAGTCTAATAAGATGACAAAGGAAAATACGATGACGAATAAGAAGAAGAAGGAACCGTCGTACGTGTCCTAATAATCTCCAAAAAATAATATGTAAAAAAAAGGCTATCCTATCTCTATTCACCTATCCCTGACTCCCCCTACCGCATGTGGCGTGTTCCGCCCAAATTTAATGTTTTTTGTCCTACCAGGCTCATGCTCGTCGTTACCTCCGTACAATGATATTTTCGATCCTGTTCGAACTCCACTCATTTTTCTTTTCGTTGTTCTTTTTAGCTTGAAATAACAGCCTTCTACGTAACATAATTGAGTTTAGTTAAAAAAAATCGATTCATATTTTCAGTTTATTTGAAATATTGTCTTCAGATGCGATTAAGAACTGCATCTCTCGATTTAGAAAGCAGACATGATTCTCAACAATGCCACAAGGGGAAATTGCGATTTTTACAAACTCAGTGTTGCGATTCTAGGAGAAATTTTTTTCTAAAAATATGTAAAATATGTGTTTCTCAATCTCGCCTTTTTATTAATGGCGGGTTCCCAATCGTGCCTTTTTTACGCATTTAAAAAAAATTTCTCCTAGTGTGTCAGTGTCGTGATTTAGAACAGTGATAGAGAATTAAAGGTCAAAAGCGCGATTTATAATCCCGTCTTTGCGCGAAGGCGCAATTAGTTATCGCATTTTTTTCGTAAATCTAGTGTCGCACTTCATGACCACTTCTTCGAAACGATATTTTTAAGAATTTTGTAAACACAAATCACATTTGATTAATTAAAAAAAACTAACTTTACTTTGATAAAAAAAACTTGAAATAATATACTTTTCCTTGGAAGAATGTTTTTAGAAATACTATTTAGGACATAATTAAGTGTTGAACACATTAAAAAATGTTTTAACTTCGCATTTGGCAAATCGAAATCGAAATTATTTTCGATGGGACAACACGGAGTTTCACATGGGTAGTTTTTACTTTGAGGGCATGTTTGAATTTGGATACATTCCTTCACCTCAATAAAACTCGTTCGGACAATCATCCTTACTCCCTTACAAAGCTCGTGGTTTTCTTGCCACTTTGACTAATAATCTAGAAACTAACCCATTCTATTGTCATTAGAGTGTGATTATGCGTTGATGATTATTGATTAATAAAAGCATGAGAAGACAGATGTGTGTGTGTGTTTTTAGTCCCACGTGATTTACTTTTGACCCTCCCCAAGGGGCCAATTATATTTGCTTTTTTCCCATGGTCAAGGCATATCTGGGGATGCCCCAAGGAAACCAACAAGTGTGTGTGAATATGGAATGTAATATTTATATCACAATGGTTGACTAGATCGGGGGAACATAATAATATTCCCTTCATTTTTATTACCACAAGATGTGCTGGACATGAAGAAACCTGGATGACCCAGTTCTTTTCTTTTTTTTTGGGTCTTCCCGATGTTATAGTGGGATACCCGCGAGAACAACAAAAATCAAATAAAAAAGTCGTATTTGTATTAAAACATGAAGGCGAATTATTCATTTGATATAATCAAGGAATGGTAGTATATGCGGAGAAAAATTTTGCTACTCTTTATTTTCCTGTTATCGGAGTAGTGTCGCGATTTAGTATTATGTATTTCGTATACTGTCATGTTACACGACCTCGAGGCTACTTTGGGTGTCGCGGTATTGGACCACAACACTACTTCGGGGACACAAGAAACTACCTCTAACAAAACTTTTCCTTGTTGTTTTAGTCTCGAGGTCCTGGACCGTGCCTTTGAAGGTAATTACAAGTATCATGCTTCCTCAACAGTAACAAAGGAGGTGATATTTTAGGAATTTTTATAACAAGAAGCGTATTTCGTATTTTTTTTAAATTAAATTTTTTTGTCATTGAATGGCGTTAGGCATGTCCTCTATATATGATCCCAGTTTATTTAGTTGGATAAGACAAGTGAAAACCCAGTTCACTTGTTAAAGGATTACTATACGAGTCAAGCTGATGTTTCCATCTGGCTACTACTTATGTAAATCGGCCAATGCACAACCTTTTAGTACATACAACAATTTGTGCACTTAATACGTAAACATTATTTATTTATTTATTTATTATTTTTTTTATTGCTAAAGCCGCATAATTGAGATGAACTGTTGGCCATTAGAAATTATCCCCCACCCGAAATATATAATGCCTAATCACTTCAAGTATTATTATAATTATTAACCCTTAATTACTAGCCTTGCCCTTGAGTTCAACCAAATTCATCATTTGACTCTTTATTCTTTTTTTTTTGCTAACATTCAGCAATTTCTTTTTTAATATTCGGTGCTCCTTTCATGATTAAGAATTTGTCTTGTAATCTATAATTTCTCCATACTAATTAATTAATTAATATTTTTTTTATCAAAAAGATCGAATCGAAATACATCTACCAAAAGAACAATCCGTTTGACGAGCGCATTAAATTTCATGTACGGTGGAATAAACTATTTGAAAGTAATGGGACGACCGACATATACAGTACAAGAAAAGATGGAGTTTTGTTTTCGTTGGCAAAATATTTTAAAATAGACTAGTAAAACCCATATTTCTTTAATTAATGTGAACAATTCAGTATTACAAAATACATGCTAATTCGGTCCCTTAAGAAACTCGTAAGTTTTTTAAAATTAAATTCGATGTTATAAATACTGATATGTTAATATTAGTAAAAAAAATATAAAATTAAACAAGCCAAGCTATTTAAAATAATAATAAAAAAAAATTGGGTCAAACATACATTCCGACAACCAATGTGAATCGGGGAAAAATGATGTTCACAAAATGGAATGAGTCTAAAAAGTCTATTCTGGTCCCATCTTTTATTTAAAGAATACGGATGATGTAAATCTTGGATGTTTTTTATTTGCTGCTTTCATTAGATATCATTCAATACATGTCTTTTCGTATACATGACAGCTACAACTAAGACTCTCAGTTGGGATAGTACAAATGATTCCATCTTTTTAAATTATGTCCTCCTCGGACATTTTTTTTTTACAAAATTTCATTTAAAAAAACGGTTCAAATTATTTTAGAATTTCGATCTTAATTATAAACAACTTTCATGGTATCGATCAATTACATTCGATTTTACCAAATCCAAACTCAAATACTTACCGACCGATCATGCTTACCAGGAAAGAAAGAATACGAAGGATTTAGAGACAAATGCTTTGCGTAATTTCTAGTAGGAACAAGAGAGGGGTGGAAACGAAGGAAATGATAATAATGACAAATAGAAAAGGATGAGTTTTGATGATATCGAGTGTGTGTCTGTCTGTCCTCGGAGTCAGTCCAAAGCATGATGCATACAACCTCGAAACTGGTAAAAAAAGAATACGATAAAAGAAAAAAAAAAGGATCCGAAATAGTTATTCTCACTACCCATCACTTCCCATCCATCCGTGCAAACAATCTATTTTTTTTTAAGTTATATTTCAAGGAGGAAATAAATATGAATTATTTGTTGGCAAAAAAAGAATAATAATAATAAATAATAGAGATAATATCTTTTGTCGCACCAAACTTTAGATCTTCCCGGGGAAGCCGGTCAAAAAAATGCTTTTTTTTTATCAATTTGAATCAAATTAAAATTTCATGTGTTTAAATTGACGAGTCATGTTATTTTGTTTTGAGTTTTTATTATTTTTATAAAAAATGAAAACGAAAAATGAACCTTATTTCCTCCTACCAAAGCCTAATCTTTCGGATTTTATCCATTTTCTTCTTGGAAAAGTCTCCAATATCCTCTAAATGCAAAAATTATTGTATTAAAAAAAAGGGAAGAGGAAAATTTTAATTTTCTTTTTATGACTTCCCCGATGCATCAACGCAACGTGAAATTATTCATTACATTTACACCGAAATTACACATTTCCAGGATATGAATAATTTTAATTAATATTTTAATATGTCTTGTTATTATAATAGTATTTTTTTTTAATGTCCGAAAACACAAAACTCTCTGACACCAAAGTAAAGACAAGGGGGTGAGGGAGACAGACAACAAATGACTCTACTCGCTCGCCTCAGTCCCATTCCCCCCCTCCCTTCTCCGTCTCCGTCTCCTTCGTTGCTTCGTCAATTTTACTTCCCTTTCCCCCTTACAAGTCGACCTTTTGACTCCCTAACCTCGCTCTGAGGAAAAACACTTTCACCGGATTCTGTCCTCAAGGGTCATTCCGAGCTCTGCACATTTTGGTGAAGTTTGTCCCTTGTTTTCCTTTTTATGATTCTTGGGAAGATGAAGTTGTCCGGACGACCCATATCCAGCCCCGGCCGCATGGAGAAGTTCCCTCCCCCGCTCATGAGGTTCCTACGGACCAACGCTGCAAGCCGTAGCAGGAGATCGAGGTCCCGCGCCAGCCCCATCTTCATCAAGCAGAGGACGACTGGCTCTGCCCCTGTTGCCGGCGCCGATACGAAGGAGCCCTCTTCCCCTAAGGTCACGTGCATGGGTCAGGTCCGGGCGCGGCGGTCCAAGCATGGCCAGAGGAGGACAGGGAGGCATGGGAGGCGGCGGTGTCGGTGGATCCCCAGGATCATACTCTGCCGGGGATTGAAATGTGGGGCTCGGGTTAGGTTCCCGTCGTTTCGGCTGTCGAGCTGCTGCTTCCTGGTTTGGCCTAAGTGGGGCTCGGTGTTCCGGTTCGGGTCTAGGGGAAGGTCCGGCAGGTGGGGTTTCGGCAGCGGGGAGGAGGACTTCCGGGACGGGAGGGAGGATGTGGTCGGAGAGGACGAAGATGATGGAGAAATGGGAAGGAAGGTTAATTGCTTAGGCTCTTCGCCGTCTTCGCCTCCGAAGAACGCTCTGATTCTCACGAGATGCAGGTCAGCACCGTACACGTCGACATCCCTCGCCTGCCGATTCTGGGGCTCACCGTTCGAACCAGAGAAAACGGAGCCCCGCCTGAGCTCGGAGAAAACGGAGCCCCGTCTCAGCACCCAGAAACCAGAGCAAGCAAGCAGGAGATCGGCAGATACCGGCGGTGAACGGATAGAAACGAACTCCTCAGACAGGAATCTCCCTGATGGGGAACCCGACGTCGACTGTAAGACACCAAATTCAGACGGGACGACGAGTGGTTCGGTCGAAGACGAGGACGACAAGGGGGCCAAATCGGGGAGCAACGAGAACAGGGAAACGCCTGCGGGGGACACGGAAGAGGAAGCGGTCAGGCCGTTGATGTTGACGCGTTGTAAGTCGGAACCGGCTCGGACGGCAGAGAAGATGTTGGATCCGGAGGCGACGGCAGAGGCGGGTGGTGGCGGATTCTGGCGGAAGACGAGGGTGGGAGTGGTGGATTCCTCCCGTTCTCCACGTGCATTGTGATTAATCGATTTACTTTGTTCACAAAACCGTACCATTAATCACCACTAAATTAGTCTCCAAATCTTGATTAGTGGGGAGGCGGGGGGGTTTAAGACCTTAATATTATAGAAGCCCAACAAAGATTATTGTATGAAGGAAAATTAAATGAATGAAATTTTTATTTCAGAGAAGTCAATATATTCTTTTAATGTTTTTTCTTTCTTGATTTCCGTCATGATATGGTGCAAGTAAAATTCAGTAATCCGAATCCCGAGCGAACATTGGATGCTCCGATCAATCAATTCTGACCCAAAAACTTTTTCTTATGTGTATTTTTTCCTGTGATTGATAAAAAAGTTGCAATGAAGATCTTACATTGATGTGACCCGACGACGTCGTCTTCCCTCCCCCCCCCCTACCCTCCTATCCCTACCTAGATGATAAAATCTTGATGTTTATTGTAATAGATAAATCTTTTGTAATAAAAAATTTTTAATAATTTTTTCGAATTCGATTTTATAAATATTGAGTTTAATTTTTAAAATTAGGAGCTCGTTTGAAATATTGCGCTCCTCATTTTTCACCAGCGAGCGTCGAATTACTTATAAAATAAATTCAGTGTTTTTAAAGATGGATTCGCTATATTTTACGAAATATTTTTTTAAATAACACTTATTTTAAAACTAATCTCGATAAATCTCTACCCACGTAAATGGAAATTATTATTGCTCAATAATAAATCAAGTGATGATTTCTTTTCATCCACTAAATTTAATGTCACAATCTCCACTCAATCAATTAGAAGGTAAAGCAAAAGATGGCTTAATTAAAAGTTAATTACATGATTTGACTTCATTTTGGACACAAACGTCGATAAATGAAGTAAAGGACTTGATTAAATATTGAGCAGACATATATGACAACTGAAATTACTCCATTAACGTTTTCGTGAGAAATTCGAATCTAATCACATTATGTAAGGTTGTCCTTTACTCGCGGCTGACCAGCGGCCCGCGAGATTCACCCCGGCACCGCATGTTCTGCGGCCGACGGACGGACCAGGGTTGACTGCGGAGCCCGAGGCCTCGTCGTCGGGGTTTCGTGTCCTTTTTCTCGGATATCAACTGGCCCATCTTGATAACCGAATGACTTTTCAATCCGAGCTTATTAATGTAAAAGCTAATCAGCTGGCCCTTCACATATTGTCCGGGCGAATCCCGTATAGTTTCGCATACATACTGCACCATCGGGGCGGTAGAAACGCTGAGGAGAAATGCTCGTAAATTCCCGGAGTTGGCATAGCGCAATAACTGCATCGACAGCTCGTTGGTTGCTGAAGATTGTCGGCATCCTGACAGCGATCACAGTAATGACATCCTTGCTTGAAGATGGGGACTCACCCCGGCAGCGACCTTGGGTTGGATGAATTCAACTACAGACTCCTGGAGACTTGCAGATCAGAGCCGTTTGCCATAATAAATCAATGGGAATTCAGCATTGTGATAGTGTGGAGAAAAGATATTGATTTTTTGGTGGAAGCCGGGGTGGGGGAGGGCATAATTTTGGGCCATGATTAATTTAAGCTGTCCGAACCTTGATGATCGACGTGTCAGTAACATCGACATTTTGAGTTTTGTTATTAATTACCCGCATTTCGAAGTTTAGTGCAACCATTTTCGAAATTCTTGAAATAACTAGATGTGTATAAGAGACAGGTGCATCCATTTTCGAAATTCTTGAAATAATTACTCGAAAGTCGAGTTTACAAAGCCGAACTCAAATAACTTGAAGTTGGTCCTCCCATATTAGTTCTCAAGGACTCGGCTTTTCAAAAGTCAAAGTTCGAGACACTTTTAAAAAGCCGAGTTTTTTAAGGAGCAAACTCGAATTTTTATAAGTCGATTTCGGGATATTATTTTAAAAATTTCAGAAGTGAGTAATCCTAAAACTATAAATATTTTTATGACTAATGCTAATTAAAAAAAAACCTCTAACGAACTTGACCCATCATCCCTAATTTCTTTTCATCTTGTTTTATGAAGTGCCCAAGAAGGGCCAAGATTTATATATGTTGTTACAACATCCTCTTTTTTTTTTTATCAATCGTGTTACATGTTACTAAATTAATCATATTAAAGTTTTGGGTCCTATATATTAAACAAGAAAAAAAAAGGAAACCATTACTATCCCAAAGGCAAGTTCGTTGGAGAACATTTATGAGACCAAACTTCATCACACTGATTCCTACCCCCTTTTATGCACAGCACCCTTCTCTCTCCCAATGAAACCTCATATTATATGAATCATAATTATGTTCCTTTTCTATAATCATAATTCAATCTCATGTATAATTTATATCGATCGATTTTCGTCTTTACTATCGCTATCGCATAAAAGCCTACATATATGGGCTTGTAGGATCTCAACTTAGCGTTGATCAAGGCGAATGTTACATTTCACAGCCATTGGAGGGGAAGATGGACTTTGGGAGATTAGGGGAAAACTTCCTTATCATGAATCTAATCTGGTGGAACCAGCCTAGTTTCAATCTTCATGAATTTGGTGTACGTGCATGTATAGTGTGTGGGAAGTATGAATGAGATTGCGGCATTTCTCGGTCTAACCGATCGATACACGCATCGATCTCGATTGTACTTGGATAATATTGTGTACAATACCTGTTAATGGAAGGTGGTGTTAGTGGGGAGTTCTTACAATTGGGGATGATGGGAGGGAGACAATGTTCACATGGACAGAACCTGAATTGGAGAATATGTGGTTGTGGGTGTGACACAAACACACTCATGTCAAACAACAGAGTTCATTTCATGGTGAGAGGGGGGGGGGGTCATGTGCTTGGATGGGCACACACATATTTTTGCCCACCCTCAAAAAACTCATCCATAAGTTGTTCCCATACTCATGGATGTAGGATTCAACCAGGACATTAGTTTGATGAATGTAATAATAATCAAGTGATGTTTGGAGTAACTGTTAGGCCTAATCTTAGCCCATTGCTAATGAATCAGAGACTAGTTAACTTGTGGTTGATTTAAGACTCAGAAGCCAGAAACTAGAGAGGAGCTTAATGTCACAGTAAGTATGCATGTGTTGCTTCCACTGAATAATCTATTCTCCGGGGACCGAGACGCCTTGTCTCGGCCTTCCCTTCTTCATTTTCTTATTCGAGACGGGCTTCTTCCTCCTGGGCAGGATGGTCTTATGGGCGTATGTGTACATCACGTAGTTCCCCAACAGGAAGACCAACAGGACCCCCCTACGAGCAGCAGCACGATCATGCCTGGTTTAAACCCTTTCTCCGACACGTTGTAGGCCGCATTCCCCTGTCCTAAATCGCAAAGAATCACCTGCCCACACGAGAGGCAGAGGCATATGGAACCACGTTCTTCATGGGCTTTATTGGTCTAAGAAACCTGGCTTGGCACATGGAAAGCTCGAACTTTTTGGATCGAGCAATGGTCGGCGCATCAAGTGGTGGTCGAGCTCTCTCGCGGCAAATTTCCTCTATTTATGGGAGACTCACATATGAGAGAGATATTGGTTATCGTTGGTCCCTCAGAATAGCTTTACTTTCTTGTTCCATGGATCTGTCGTAGCTCGAATCAGATTAGCCTGGACGCACGAGTATTGGGTCTTATAGGCTGGTGCTTGTTAAGTGGCCTTGCTCAGAGAGTTTTGGGTGATCATGCTAATAACCTTCTCCTTTTCCTCCTTTTTCTCTTCTTACCTGGGAAGAGAGAGAGAGAGAGAAAAGAAGAACAGAGTCACTTTTGGATGGATGTTCAAGTGACCCAAATAGATGGGTGGGAGTGGTAATGCCATGTACCAAACCCCAACAAGCACACATAACTCCAAAAACAAAAGTGAATGTTGACAAATGCAGCAATCATCCATTTGCCAACAAGTAGGGAAAGGGACATTTGGGGAGGAGGTGGGGGAGCAATGCAATGATTTAGTCATCACCATCATGGGCAGGAGGAGGAGGAGGGACTGTCACTCAATCACCCAATTCAGGGTCTCCCTCAGATTTTCTAATATGATTGAGTAGAAGCAAAGCAATCAGCAATTAGCCCCTCCCAAATGATGTTATAGCTAACAACAAAACACACGATCGGATTGGGGTTTGTGGGAGAGTCATATTGGGCAATCGATGAGGCGTAGGAGGGTTCGGAAAGGGCATGCACTCACTCTGCCCATTTGTGATTTAATATTGTTGATGTCTTTTATATAAAAGGCTAGTTGGTAGTAGGGGGCGAGGAAGACAATGGCATGAACATCAAACCGATTAGATCTTGACTTTTGAGGAAACGTGCATTCATTAACACTAATACATCCCAATTCATGAAAACACAAGTGCCCAACAATACTTAATGGATGTATAATAGCAAATGCTCTTTGACAATTTCATTGCCTTGTGATGGCTGTTGAGGTTAATCACACTTCGAATAATTAAGCTTTACAAATTGTTGAGAATCTCCACCTTTATTGGCTACTAGAGAGGAAAATCCGACCCATAATATATTTAAAAATCTAAGTGGGAAATATCCTAATGTAAATAATTACTAAGTTTACACTATGGTAGTTTTTATTCAGCCTAATGTGTATGCTATTAACAAACGAATGAATAGACATGTCATAATAATGATAATAATAATGTATGTGATGTGGTGGTAGTAGTAGTAGTAGTATGCTGCCGGTCAGACAATGTCTCCGGCGGTGATGCGGTCGTTATCGGAGAGGTCTGAGGACGTCGACGTCGATAAGGTCGTCATACCATTGTAATCGGAGATGCTGTCCTGTAGGTTCAATAGAAGTTGGGAGGTGCTGAAGCTCATCGACGGCTTCGTTTTCGGCACGATCGGGACGGGCACCTCCCCGACCAGCATCTGGATCACGGCCCTCATCGTTGGCCGGGTCGTCGGGTCGGGTTGCGAGCAGGCTAGTCCTATTAGTAGCGTTTGGACCATATCGTCCTCGTCGAACTCCCCCCTGAGCCTTTCGTCGGCTGCGGAGAGTAACCTCCCGTCTCGATGGAGACTCCAAACCCACTCGACGAGATTGGTGTTTGGCTCGAGGCATCCTGTCCCCGCTGATTCTTTCTCGATCGTCCGCCTCCCGCTGGCCACTTCCAGCACGACCGCTCCGTAGCTAAACACGTCGGTCTTCTCGTTGGCTCGGCCGGTGAGTATGTACTCTGGCGCAAGATAACCCATTGTCCCTGCCGCAACAGTGGCATCTGGGGACTTGTTGTGTTCGATCTGACGGGCCAGCCCAAAGTCCCCGAGCCGAGCATTGAAACCTTCATCCAACATTATGTTGCTTGTCTTGATGTCCCGATGAATGACCTGATTCTCGCATTCTTGATGCAAGTATGCGAGCGCAGACGCCACCCCAATCAGGATTTTGTGCCGCTGGGACCATGGACTGTCTCTTATACACATCTAGATGTGTATAAGAGACAGACATTATGTTGCTTGTCTTGATGTCCCGATGAATTACCTGATTCTCGCATTCTTGATGCAAGTAAGCAAGCGCGGACGCCACCCCAATCAGGATCTTTTGCCGGTGGGACCATGGGCTGTCTCTTATACACATCTAGATGTGTATAAGAGAGAACTCCTCCTTCCCTTGACTGTTATGGCTGCACCTCTTCACAGCAACAATGTCGCCGCTGCTCGGCAGAATTCCCTTGTAAACGGTTCCGAAAGCGCCGTGACCGATGATCTTGTTCGCATTGAAGCACTTGGTCGCCGATTTCAGTTCCCGGAAACTAAACTCCCTCGGCATCTGGATCACGTCCATCGCGAGCAGTTCTGATTTCTTCACCCCCCGGACTTTCTTCCAGTAAACCCAAATAGCTGCCCCAGCAAATATCGCAAGGAAGAATGCGCCTGCCGTCACTACTCCTGCGACTGCCCCGGGGCCTCCCCTGCACAACTGGTTGCTACAGGAAGATGAGGGTGAGGATTTCTCATTTTTTAGGGGCGTAGCCGCAGTGGAGGGGGCGAGAGCTGGTGGGGAGGAAGAGACAGAATCAGCCGTGGGGTTCATCAAAGTGGCTGTTGGGGGCGGAGGCAGGTCGCTCGACCCAAAGGACGAGCTGAAACTCCACCACTCGATGCTGTGGGTCTCGGTGCTGCCCTGTGTCGAGCCGGAGAAGCCAACAAACATGTAATCGCCCACGTACTTCGACAGGTCGAGGTCCATGGAGAGAACAGGCTGCTCGGGCTTCAAGTTAGAGTACGACACCGACACACGGAGGATTCCAGCCCCGCCGTCATAGTCGATCCAGGAGTTGATCAGGTTCCCGGTCTTGAGATCCACATCGATTGCCCCCAAGTCAGCCACCCTGGAGGACACAACCCCGCCGACATCAACCCCGACGTGGTTCCCATTGATGTCATTGAACTCAACGTCCATTAAGGTATCAAACTCCACAGCAACGAACGACCCAGATCCCCCATTGGAACTGCCGAGCCCGAGGAAACCCCCGGGGGACCCGACGGTGTCGGAGTTGGGGGAGAGGAGGAAAGCGAGGCCCCCGCCGATGGACGAAGGGTTGAGATTCGTGACCGAGAAGGAGAAGAATGTCGAGAAGCTCGCGACGGAGGGGCCCGATGGAGACGTGCGGAGGAACCGGACGGGGTTGGAGTAAAGGGCGCGGCCAGCGCCGGAATTGGGGACGGGGAGGTCACGGGTGAGGCGGACGGTGCCGTTGGCGAGGTGGGCGTCTCCGAGCAGCCTGAGGCTGCCGAGGGTGAGGGTGTCGAAGTCGAAGTCGGTGGAGGAGGCAGTGGCAGAGAGTAGGAAGAGGAGGAAGAGGGAGGAGGACAACATTGGTAGGAGAGTTGGTTTCAGTTAAACCGCCATGTCCGAGGAACGAAGGAGACAGAAAATGTAAGAATCCGAGAAGAAAGACAAGTGGACCGGGTCATATTGCCACGTGGGATCCCCAACGGTTATTTCCCCGAATTGCGTGTCTTTCTCTATTTTAAGATTAATTAATATTTATTTAAGCTAAGGTTAATTTCGCTACGACTTTCAACATCTACGAACAAATAAAATAAGATCAAATTAATTTTAATTGTTTATTAAATGAATTATGTAGGTCTTTAAACATGGCTAGTTTTTAAAATCTGACCCGGACACGTAAATTCGCCAACAGTGGGTTTGAGAACGTGATCGTGAGAAGACGAGAAGGGAAAAAACTGGTTGGAACTTAAGTGGAGTCTCCCACGGACAGTCCTCCAAGACGTTTATTGAAAGTTGAAGGTGGGTCTGGTTTGGTTTGGTTTCAATCAAAGTGGAAAATCATCATGTGGGGATGCGGTTTGAAGAAAGAGTGGGATGGACCAATGGACAAAATACTATATTATTGGCATTGAGGGGAATGTGGTTGAGTGTTGGTGGGTGCCTTTTCTGGTCCCCCCCTCAGAATCTGGTTGTTGTCACACATGCCTTTGAGTTTCGATTGGATTCCTCTTTCTCGCAGGTTGCTTTTTTGTTTCTAACATCATCTTAGGTTGTCCCTTCTTACTCACATTTGATGATAAACGCATTTTTTCACCCAAAGAAAGAAATTGGGGGTCATCTTCCCACCAAGAAATCTTCAAAATGAAATGATTCAGTCCAATAGCTATGAGATCGTGTTTTCCCCCAAGCTATGCATTTCATTGACGTGGCGGCAGTCGGCCCTTATCTCGCCGGCTTCCCCGGTGAGGGGGTTGTTCTCGGACAGGATCAGGAAGTTCTTGCCAAACTGCTCTTGGAAGTACCCGTTGTCTGAGGCGAACCTCTCCACGAAGCCTAGCGTGGTGGTGTTCTCGGTTAGCTGCTGATCGACCTGCATGAGCCCCCGGTGCGCCAGCACGTGCTTGTAATACATGTTGTCTAGCAAGAAGGGGGTGACCGTGTCGCTACGTGCGTATTCCACATGCTCCGTTTCCTCCCCAGGCATCGGGCACCGGCCCTGGAGGTAACTGGCTAGGTCAGGGTCCATGGTTGGGTCTGTCGTGGGGTAGAGCCTGTCCACGAGGTTGACGCAGTGGACCCGGCCCACCGAATGTGCCCCTAAGAGGGCTACCACTCCCTCGGTATCAATCCCGATTGACTCGAACCGTGACAGCACCAAAGGTAAGGAGTCGTTGTGGTTGGGGATGTAATCCTCGACCACGCTGTAGTAGCTTTGTGTACCGTCACGACGCCCGGTTCGCATCGCCACCCTAGGTCCTCCTAGCTGCCATAACAATCGAAATTCAACCAACCCATCAACATTACAACGAAACCATTACGTATGACAGACGGAAGGACAACCAACCAAAGCGACAGCGTCTCTAGCAGCGAGAGCCATGACGTCGGCGCAGGAGACCGTCCCGGGGCACTCCCTCTCGAGCACCTCCTTAATTTCGTTAACGAACTTGAATCCCCTCAGCCCGACACTCCTCGGGGACTCGTCCTCCCCTATGATGCCGTCCTTCGACCTGGTTTGGAGCAGAAGCGATGCGTCGCAGGACTTCACACAAAAAATTTTCAACACAGAAAAAGCACATCAGCGAGCGATCACGCATAACCTCACGTATGCACAGACATATAGAACGTACTTTGACAATACAATCGTGGAACAGATTCCTAATCCACGGGATCGCGTTGTTGTAATGCTTATGATGGAGCTTGCCGACTTCATCCTCGACTATCTGCTCCGCGTCGGGGCACGTCTCGGCGTAGTAATTCAGTTGCAGCTGACCATGCCCTACAACAAAGAATCAAAATAAAGAACAACAACATAACAAAGGAAATAATTTTTACGAAAACGATTAGAACTTACCATGACGTAACAGGAAGAAGATCAAGAAGATGATCGCAGGGGGCATTGTCATTTTGTACAAGGAGGCCAAAATCAACGCCCTATAAATAACAACAACCCGATAATCCCAAAAAAAAACACATTAAGAATCGAATAATGATTTGATGTCATGAATCAAATTCTAACAAAGTAAGAGGAGGTGTAAGATCGTATCATGACCACTAAACTTTTTTTTTAAAAAAGAAGCACACCAACAAAATTCCACTCTTAGGGTTTCAAAAATTCAACCTTTCTCGATCATCAAACTCCCCCACCCCAACCCCACAATAACCCACAAAAAGCTTGGTTTGACAAATTTATTACAGTGATTAAATTGAATTTTTACCAGACGACGGCGTGAGCGATGATAACCTTTTGACCAAAGTAGAAAATGAAGTCACACAGACTCTGCTCCACATTCTGGAGAATATAAAGTAAATTTTTTTTGTTTGGTTTTTGATAAGTTTTTGGTCATTCGTCGATCTTTTTTAATTAATTTTATCACGTCAAACACCACAAAATCAAAGTCCCAGATTTTTCGAAACTTTTTCTTTATCTTTTTTATTCGAAAAATCTAGAGGATGATTTTGTATACACTAGACTTAAGATTGTCTGTATTGTTGGGCTTGATTCATATCAAAACCGTATTTTCTTTTAATTTAAAAAAAAAGAGTTAAATAATTTCCAGAATCTCATATTCTTCAATTTCTGAAAATTTTGAAAAGAAATGGAGGGTTTCGTTGAGATTATTAGATCACGCCACTCACTCGAATTTGGTTTGGTTGATCACTACCGACCAAACTAAAAGAAAACCCGTAATTGCTCAAACCCGTAAAATCATTACAGGGATGATTATGGGGTCGGCATGACTTAATGCATTCGTGGGGGTCACCAACTTCCGATGCACAGACCACCACAACCGCCCTCTTGAGTTTTAAGCACACTTAAGAAGAAAATGCTACAAGTAAGTCATGGTTGGGTGGTTGAGTCTCTAAAATCCATTATGAGTAAAATTGTCCATGTTCGAATACTTTGTACATTAGGGCGTGTTCTCGAAAGCAGACGCTTTGTATATTTGCCCGATTGACTGCAAACTTGCAGTAAGAACTCCAATCCAATGAAAGAACTCCACAGTTATACTCATCACAACAACCATAACTCTCATAATTGTAACACCTTTGGCTCTAAAGCCTCAAGAGAAGCGCCAGGATACCAAAGATACATCATTAATGTATTAGTGTGTGCACTTATGTGCCAAGACACTTTATTACATTTCTGGATAAATAATTAATAAAGGCGGGTATTTGTCATCGATTATTTTATTTTTTTGCACGTAAAATTATTAACGATAAAGTCCAACAGATTAATGAGTATATTAATCTAAAATAGTCCGTGGTCGGATAAATGTTTAGAAGGGACATGGACATCTAGATCATCGCTGAGTATAACTGAGGTCAAGATAGACCGAAGGATTGTATATCTAAGTTATGCTTAGGGGTACCCTGAGATAAGGGATACTGGACACGACTCGTTTAAGCGGATACTACATATTAAACATCATTGGTCAATCCTCTTTATGGACGAGTGTAAATGATCTTTTGACTTGAAACCTTCATTTATTCTATGCATGGAGTTTGTGCACTTTGACGTCGTTAAAAACAGTTTTTAATCGGATTGTGAGTAATACGATTGTTGGGTATGTGACAAAGCGTAGAGAGAATAGTATTGAGTCAATATAGGATTCATCGTTCTCTTGGATTAGAGAGTTGACATCTAGACCACTTGATAGAGATATTAGTGACTCTAAAATTCATGGCCATAGGAGAAATATTTTACATTCAAGTGAGTCTATTATATCTTGGTAATCAAGTAAAACAATTAATATGGTGATGATGTTTTTTGCACCGAATTAATTTAGATGTCAGTTAGATGAAGAGATTGAATTGCACAGTAATCGATTCATAGTGGTTTATGATTTATAATCATTATCCTAACACGTTGGGTGACTAAAAACTGTTGCTAGACGGTTACATTAGTTTGTGTATAGATTTACACTACCTTCGTGTATAGGACCTAGAGGGTCGCACGCATAGCACGTCGACACGAACATTGTATTATTGATTATTTTAGTGGATACTAAAATTAATCATTTTGTTATTTCAGAATTTAAATTAGTTAGTTTATTAATTTATTCTGAAATATAGGAAACAATATAGACCAAAATTGAATATATATTTATTCGGGTCAATATATAAAAAATATTAAATAAATATTTATTTAATTATAAATTGCCCACGACATGCTTTATTTATTAAAACAATATTTGATAATTAAAGCATTCATATGTTTACGTTATTTGATTTAAAGTATATGTATTTTAACAATAAAATAAAATCAAATTGATTTATTGCGAGCACGTTAAGTTTTGAATGTTAGGATTAACTTTTAAAACGGAAAGTGTAGGCAAAAGTCAATCTCACGGTTTAGAAATTAAATGGAAAGAAAGGTTACGTTTCTTTTTGGAGAGAATCAAAGATAGATTTTTCTTTTAAAGTTTGGGAAAGAAAACTAGAGAGATGATCCCAAAAAGAAAACATTTTTGTTGGTTTTGCTTTCGAAAGTTTTTTTTCTCTGTAGATCTAAGAGGCTAGCACTGTCGAGGCGTTCATGATTGTATGCGCGTGGATACCACTAGAGGGGTCATATTTGGGGCTCTTTGTTTTTTAGATTGTTTAACGGTGATTTTGAGGTAAGATTTCCGGGTAAGGTTATTTTTATTCTTTACCAATTTTTTTCTATCATACGTGAAATTGTTATTTTGGGCATAAAAATTTATTTATTTTTGTTTCCACTGGGCCCTAAAACTAACACAATGGAATTCCCACAATATGCTAATCACTACTCTCTAAAATAGAATCAAAACCATCATCGCAGTCAAACCTTTTAAGAAATATACCATGACCATTACTATAAATATCTAGAAGGCCTCTCCAACCCAAAGAAGATGAACAGTCTTGATAATCACATACAAAGGCAAATAACAAATCAAGAGACATCATAGGAACGTATTTCACCTTAGAATGGAAAACCCTAACAACCGCAATAAAGGTCGAAGAGCCCCCTCGCGCACAACCCCGACCCTACCTGAAGTCATGCTAATGTCTGCAGACGATTATACGTGCGCCTTCTGGCCTAGCACGCACGTGGCGGTTCGGACGATACGTAGATCCGAGTGCGCTTCCCGGGTACCCTTCGGGAAGATCTGGGTCCGCTCCCCGGGTACCCTCCAAGACGAGGTCTCGACTCGAGCGTCGGGCTGCTGCAAAGGAGACCGGGGTGGATCTTCCCTCGATTCCTAATCGTCTTTAGGCTCTTTAAGGGGCGACGAGCGAAAAGTGGAGCATTATCCGTAAAAGGAAGCTTTGGGAGGATATGACGCGGCTCGTGTTGTTTTTCCCATCAAACAACTAAAAAATGATGCGTAATCAAGCAAGGACGAGATACCACCTGATTTCGTATCGATCCAACACTAGACAGGAAAGGTCTCTTATACACATCTAGATGTGTATAAGAGACAGCTGCAAAGGAGACCAGGGTAGATCCTCCCTCGATTCCTAATAGTATCTATGCTCTTTAAGAGGCGACGAGCGAAAAACAGAGCATGGTCCGTAAAAGGAAGCTTTGGGAGGATATGACACGGCTCGTGTTGTTTTTCCCATCAAACAACTAAAAAATGATGCGAAGTCAAGCAAAGACGAGATACCACCTGATTTCGTATCGATTCAACACTGGACAGGAAAGTTATGGCCCGTCGCCATTCTCCCTACAATCTTGCTGAGGCGTTTGGTGTTGAAAGGTTTGCTATATAGCAAACTCAATCCCACATCAGATATAGAAAAGAGCTCGACCTAGTATATATAGCCTAGCGGGCTACTCCCTTTACAGCAAATTGATTTTAGAGAGGAACCTCGCTGGGCTTGTATGCTGGGCTCGGCATATGGGCCGGTCTAATATTCTAAGATGGTCTTAGAACCCGGTTAAGCCCAGTAAATCAATGGTGGGCCCCCCTCTTCCGTGTGGTGTGGTGCAACCCAAAAAAAGGGTGCCCGTGTGTGGACCGTGTGTGGAACAGTTCAACCCAAAAAAGGGTGCTGGTTTGTGGGCCCGTATGTGGGTTGTGTGTGTGGTCCGGTTCAACCCAAAAAAGGTGACGGTTTGTGAGCCCATATGTGGGCTTGGGTTTGAGGGGGCGTGTTGAAAGGTTTGCTTTATAGCAAACCCAATCCCACATCGGATAGAGAAAAGAGTCCGGCCTAGTTTTTAGAGAGGAACCTGACGTCCATTAGCCTTATGTGGCAGGAGGGGGGTCGGAGGGGAGGGTGTCGACTGGTGCCTCCGTTGCCGGTGTGTATGAAGGAGTTGGCCTCCAGCACTAGGGAGGAACTGGCCTTGGGTGCCGATTTTCTAGTATGGGTGGATGATTTCTTTTTTTATTGTCCGTGTGAAGGCTGATTATCTAATCGGAGATTCTCAACAATTAAAGGGAAAGCAAAAATTTTATGATGAAAAATGTGATTGTTTCTCTATTTTTGGTAATAAATGATTTATCCCTAATTATCTAATGGTGATTCAAGAAAGAAAAACAATCAAAGGGGAAACGATAAATTAGCTAAGCATGAGAATAATGACTTGGTGTAGATGATTTTGATTGAGTGTTAATAAATACTTGATTAATAATTTCATCAATTTATTTAATTAATAAAAGAAAATATGTTTTGAATGGACTTTTGCCATGTCATTAATGAAATTAAAATGCTCATGTCCATGCATATGGGCTGGAGCTTTAATTTGACCATGTTTTGTAGTTTTTTAATTAAAAAATTTCAAATAATTCATTTTAGAAAAACAAAATAAACGAAGAAAATTTAATAGGAGAATTTGAGGGTATTACAATGACGTGGTGCTGATGTGGCCGACTTTTGCTAATGTGACGTTTGCGTGGTGCCAGGAAATCATAGCTCCGGACACTGCTCTGCTTCTCTGATCGGTTGCATATAATATATTGAATGGAAGCTCTCGAAACTAATGCTGTGTTTGGGAAGGGGTAAGGAAAAGAAAACAAAAGAAAACACGCTTTTAAAAAAAATCTTCCCCTCCTAAGATTCAAATTTTATCTCATTTTCCCTTCTTTTTTTTTTTATTCTTACAAATCCAAACACAGCATAAGAATGCAATGAAATAAATTTCACCTTAATCGAAATTTGAATGAATCCAATATCTATAGTTAAAGTTTTGGTACATTTCTCTAATTCTTCTCAAGAAATCTTGTACAACAAATTCCTTCGTCTTTCCAACCACGTACAATAATATATTTACAAAAACGCTCTTTGATGATATACTTACTACATGCCTCAATCGGATCACTAGTCAAAAGCCCGACGACCCAAATCCCACGCCCAAAAGCTCTCGGGAAAGATAAACTTACTTGGATGAATCAACAATCCGGGAAATACAAATTCATTGTAGAAGAACATCTCCCAGAGAAAATATTCTTTATTGAATCATTAGAGAAGGAATAAGCCAAAGAGTGTAAAATTGACGAATAGGGTTATTGTAGAAAAGAATGATTCAAAAAATTGAAGACAATCCTAGCAAGGAAGGAAGCAAAGGCATATATATAACAATTGGCAAGAAGTGGAGGAGGGAAGATTACTAACTGCGTGTAAAGTTAATTAGTAGAAAATCAAATTTTGTATTGGATCCTCCCCTCTATTTCAATTTTAACAACTCAAGTCCATGAGCTTGTTCACACAAATATATCGTGTGTAAAAACATTAGCAATGTTATAAAAGAATTTTGTAAAATATAGTTGTCAGTTTCAGAAATTGCTACTACCGTTTCAAAGTCGGAAATAGAATATGACTTTTAACGGTCACGAAGAAAATACGATTTTCAATTTAAAAATATGTTTCAATTTAAAAATATGGTTTATTCAATGTCGTTATTTTAAGTAATGACTTTCTTCCTCGAAAATCCCTTTAAGCAATGATTTTTTATCAAGTCACTGCTTTTATGTTGATAATTGATTAATTCGCAATTGCGTATCTTTCAAAATTATTTTATAACTAACCATCCGAATGTGCTTTTCCTAATACCAAAAGCAAGAAGCCCGCCCTACAACCACTGCACATAATCTGAGTTTCTTAATTTATGAATATTTCCTTTAAAAATTTTGAAATATAATCTAATTTTTATTTTTTATTTTATTTTCTTAAAAACGAGTTCGAATCAAAGTAGTTACTCCCGATTTTGCAAATTTGAAATTTTGTTAACCCATCCGCGATGGCGGCGGCGGCTTCCCTCGACGATGATCTCATCGTCCTCTCCGACGAGGAACAACGAACCAAGAAGCAATGCCTCCCTCAAGTACGAGGAATCGGGGACGACGGCGACGATTCGGCATCAAACCTACCCCCCTCGAAGAAGCCCTGGCTTACGTCCCCTCCGCCCGTCCCTGTGTTGATCCTCGAAGACGACGACGTCACCCCGCATAGATCGTCTTCCATCGTGGTGCCCGAGACGCCACTCTCTTCCAGCGTTGTCATCGTCAAGTGTACCACCAACCCCGGCTCCTTCTCCGACAAATGCTCAGGTTGGATTGAGTGGCCGGTTTCCGGGTATTCGTTCTCCACTGAAATAAGCCTTCGTCTATGGGGTTAATGAGTCCAGTTCCGCCAAGGCGATTCATTTTGTTCCCGGGAGATCTTGTTATCTTGTGTGGTGTTATTGTCTTGATTAATCGCTGTTTAAACTCGTGTTTTTCTAACTGGGCCTGAAATTAAGGATTTTGAAATTATGTGAATGACGACAGAGGGTAGTTTTGGTGACTCAGAATTAGGATTTCGTAATGAGGGATGCAGAATTTCGAGTTTCCTCAAAGTTGAAAATGTTCATTTTGACTTTTTTCACGCGGATGTCTTCCGGTGGGTTCCCTCCCTCTCTTTATTTTCTTTGCTTTTTTTTGGTAAGGAACAGACTATGTCCAGTGTTGGATTGGTTTCTGTTTTCAAAACTTCTGTGGGGTAGCCATTGGTTAGCATGTACGTGCCATAGGTACAGCTGCGACCTTATTTGGCGGTAGTGATCCCCCTTTTCATCTTGTAATTATGTTCTGTGTCATCTATGTTGTTTGGAAACTGTTTGAACATATAGTTTGACTGCTCTGTGCTTCCAAGTGTCATGAGACATGGTTTCGATACTCGATGGGATCTAAAGGGCACTAGCAGTTGGTGGAGCTTGCTAATATCGAAATCATCATCATTCCGCATACTTTTTTCCTCATTTATCATTCAAGTTGAAGTTGTAATGCCCCTTCTTCTATCACAGATGCAGGTATAAAAAGATTGATATGCTTGGAATCTGATAATGAAAACGAATATGACGATGCCAAAGGGAATAAGAGAAATAAAGAAAATAAGACCTCTAGTACATCTTCTGGTCAAGTTGATGAAATCGACCACATTTTCACCCCTGGGGGATCAACACACTCTGCTGGTAAATAATTTGGGTTCTTCTTGGTTCCTTCTTGACCTGGAGTTGCGGGTAGAAAAGTACAGAAGTCCTGATTTTGAATTGTTAGGAATATTAAGATGTTATGATTCGACTGAGATAATTCAGGATGAGTTGTGCTTGACATCTTTTCTTCGTGACAATTATCGTGACAATTAAATAATTCGACTGTGTGACGTCAGGATTATGTTCTGTGCATGCTGTGTAAATTTAGATTTGCCTATTTTAGATTTAGTGCACAAACTAATCTATGCAAGAGCTAGATTCATCTCTTAGGTTATGCTTCTCACCATGTGTGGTTCCATTAGGCAGATGACTGTGCGGATAAAGGAAACTTTAACATGGAGCCTATGGATGAAGAACTATATCATGAAAGAGCAACGGATGTAGATGTTCAAGATGAGGACGGTGATCAGCAAATGGATGAAATCCCTATCAGGGAATCACAAGCAAAAGGGAATAGAAAGAAGAGTGGCGCTAATAGGGTTACAAAGAATAAGTTGACTGAAGAAGAGAAGAAGCGATTGATGGAAGAGAAGAAACAAAAGAAAGAAGTGAGCACACGTAACATTTCCTATCACAGAATGATGCATTTCTTCTTACTGATTCAATTTGGTCCTGCAGCATGAAAAATTGCGGAAAACCATGATGAAAGCAGAGGCAGCTGAGATGAAAAAGGTACAGAAGGAGAAGCAAAAATGGGAAAAGGGGAAATTTGCTCTTAAATCAATTGTTGCTCAAATTGACGTGAAAGTCGTTGAAACTGGTTCGATAGGAGGTAAGAAATTGTGCTCCAGTTTCTTCTCCCTCTAACTTCTAAGCTGGATTTTTGTTTTGTAATGATTATATGCTTCAGGGCATCTTCTATCCCGGTTGAATGAAAAAGGACTTACTTTCCGGATAAAGTCGAATCCGGTTGAGAGATCAATTGTGTGGTCAATGAACGTTCCTGAACATATATCTGAGGTGATTTTAGTGGCCTATTCCAGTCATTCCAATGTTTTGTGCTATAATAAAGTATTTTTTTCTCTATAGTCAAGAGGTATCTTTTAGATTGTAACAACGGCCTCATGTTAAATGCCAGATATAGATGTCTGCCGGGCACATCCGTCTTACTTGTTTTCATCTTTTGATATCTTGGTTATTTTCATCTTGCAGATTGGTTCTGAACCAGACATCTCTTATGTGTCGCTTGTTTATGAGGCAGAAGAATTTTGTAATCTAGTGTCTAGTGGATCTTTCTTGAAGCATGTCCAGAGCATTCGAAGTCTTTATCCATCTCACACGATCTGTTACATTACAAATAGGTTAATGGCATATATTAATAAGAGGTGAGGTGGGGATTTTTCTGCTTCTTCTTTTTGATTAATAGAACCAGTGATCCCACACAACTTTTGCTTGATAATGTAATGTGGATTTCGTTCAGTGAGCCTTTATGGAAATTGATAAGGGGTATGGATATTGTGTTTTTGCTTCAATGGGCTTGTACTGCATTTAAGTGCCTTATTGGTTTTAGACGGTTGGCCTTACGACATTCATTAACATGACCCAGGCAATAGTTTTGGTCTTGTGACATCATTTAAGAATTGTCACCTGGCAGGAAACTATGTTTTGGGAGGCTGAAGGGGAAAGTATGACCTTATTTGCAATTCTGATGTGATTTGGCTGTTTTTGCCGCAGAATCACAATGTGCTAGAATTTAAATGATAATTAATTCGGTTTTCATTTTGCCAGTAACTGAGCTGGCCTGTTTTACTTATTGTTAGGGAGCAGGAATTATACAAAGGGCCTACCAATGATGACTGTTGGATGAGGCCACCAGTTGAAGAGGTGATATGGTTCCTCCTAGTGTGTGATTATGTATAATTTTCCTTGTTAACTGGCTGACTCTGTTTAACATTTATCTTATAGCATATACTCATTTTCAGTCTTTGGACTTGCAGTTCTTAGCAAAATTAAGCACACACTTTGATGGGGTACATTCTAGACTATGTGTTGATGAAGCAGAAGTAGCAGAGCATATTGTCGGTCTAACCTGCAGTCTTGCCACATGCCTGTACCGGTACAGAAGCCTGAAAATTTATCTAGAAATTGTTTTAGTTGCAGTGACCATGGTTTCATTTTCTGGAATTCTCAATTTGATAAATTAATTCAGATCCTGAAATGGTTTGTATTTCAATTTCTGCTTGTTTGGGGTTTTAAGGTGGGGTGGTCTTTTAATTGTAGAAAGAAGTTGACGAAGCTGTCTGTGAATGCCAATGGATCTAACATCCCCAAGGGTGCTATAGACAAAACATTATTAAAGAATAACTGCTGGTAAGTAGCTCTTCTTTTTAGTAAATGCTGTTAGGTAGACCTTCTGTCAGTCCTCTATGTAAGAAGAACTTTTTGACATATTGGTCTTCACACAATTCAAATCCAGGCTAAAAGCTTTGATGGCAATTCCAAAGGTACAGCCACGATTTGCTATTGCCATATGGAAGAAATACCCCTCGATGAAATCACTTTTAAAAGTCTACATGGACCCTGATAAATCTGTAAGTTCCTGCTTTCAATGCTTTTCTAGTGGCTCATAGGACTCGTAGTTATGCGATTAGGAGGCTTAGAGGCGCAGTCCATTCATGATCAGGAAGGTGTCAGCAATTTGTGTTTTAAGTTTGAGCATTTCACCGACCTTTCCATGTTTGGTGCCGTCAGCCATAAATCTTTTAGATTTTCGTGGGGCTCAAATGCTTCAGCATTCCAGGTACATGAAAAGGAGTTTCTACTGAAGGACTTAACAACAGAAGGATTAGTTGCCGATGATAGAAGATTAGGAGAGGTGTGCTCAAAGAGAGTGTGCCGGGTGCTCATGGCGCAAAGTGGAAACATCAAGACCGATGATGTAGAAGACGGTGCGGACTTCTTTGGAAACCCTTCTCTCGCTAGATGAGATTTGACTTGAGTTGCCCAGGAAAGAGTGGATGTTTTTATTTGGCAGTAGAACAAAGACGTGGAGGTAAGGCTGTCAAATGTCAATGCCCCTCTTCTGTATTATAGATAGCTCGCTCAGGCATTATCCTTCCTTCATTAGATTCAAGAATAAAATTGTAGGTGAAATCAGAATCATTAGGGATGTTGGGGAGACAACTGTTACTTTACATGGTTATCTTTGAACGTGAAGTTCGGCAGCTTTACAGCAGAGAATCTGGGTATGGCAATGGTCATGAGTTGAACCCTGGTAACTTAGGCCGGGTCTCTCTACAGCATACTCGTTGCGGGTGAAAATACTTTGTTGGTTCGTTTGATAACCCAACTCTGGGATGAAAAATGAATTATTCTAAAGACTTGACATACCAACCACCGAGTTGGCCCGCATTGTTCTGTGGTGACTATCGCGTACTAGTCATTACTCGTCATCCCATTCATTGTCCTTGTATCATTTTCCATGGCCAGTTTAGTCCCCACCACTACCATGTGTTTTAGTGCATCATCAACACCACCTTTTCTGTCACAACTTGATGGGTGAATCCCATATTTTCAACCCATCCCCAACAAATTTTAGTGAATGATTCGAGATCTCACTAAAACCGCAAAGGATGGTCCAGATCACGAGGGCTTTGCTTGTGCTCTTGTCACTTGGAACCAATCAAAGTGGAGTTTCTCCCTCAAATCAACCTTCTGTTGGCCTGATGTTGCAATGCATTAAAATCCCAATGAAATTAGGTCACATCAAACTCGAAGCACTCGTGCTCCACTCTGAACCTCAATCCTGTAGTAGGTTTCCCTGTATCTTGGTTACCAGTATATAACAGACCTCAATGGTGTATGAAGTAAATCCAAAATGGAGAAGAGTAAGTCGTTCTCCGAGTACTCCACAGCTTACTCTGAGCTGTCCGAAGCTAGGTCTGGGTTCGAGGACAGGTCAAAGTCATACAGCTTCAACGGTCCAACCAACATCATCGACTGATCGGAGAGCACAGGCAACCCTGAGCTGAAAAGGAGGCGGCGAGTGGCATCATACAACATGTATGCAGTGGAGGGCAAGTTCAAATCATCCTTGCGCAATAGCTTCAAATGGATCAAGAACAAGTTCTCTGACGACTTCTACGATGAGTAAAGATAAGGCTCCTTGCTCGATCCCTTGTATGCTGGCAAGGAGACAAAAGATGCAGGCTTTTATTCTTCTGCAAGTGGCTTGAAGTGCCCTGTATGGTAATGAATGTCTAGAATATGATCCAGGACTCAAAAGGTGTATTCAACTGCTACAACATATAGCTTTTTACTGTTTCTGCTATCAGAATTTACAAACCTAAACATGATCGTTTATAGCCTTTCAAATACTAAGAAAAGGCATGGTTTCCTTTTGAAATGAGAAGTTTTACTTGTACAACAGTGCTATCCCCTTTGATATGTGCCATTAGTGTCCTCAGTTACAACCTTCCTCGAAGGCAGGCCAAGATCAAATGGTCCAAGAGTGTCGGTCTGCAATCCAAATAGACTTAACAGCATTAAGCATCCATCAATCAAGTCGAACCAGCCACTAAGGGAATATATGGATTAATGGTATACCCAGTTGATGCCAGACAATCCAAGGCTGCTTTCGCCATTATTAAGCACTGAGCAGAGCTGGTGAGAAGATCCATGATTTGGGAAACCTTCTGAAAGCTTCACCTGCATGCGTCCGGTGAGAAGATGAACGAAATTGGGTCAACATGCAATCAACGTAGAGGTGATTTCCAAGTAAACCAGTCGTAAAAATGACCAGTGGGCTTTGGAAGTGGATAGATTTGAGTTAGGAGGCTTGGGCTACTACAGTGATGCTGGCCATCTCAAAATTTGACACCAACCGCTCGCTAAAATCCCCATTTTACCTACTAAACAACCCCTTGATGTTTGAGCAGATACCACACCAAGTCCTGAACACAATTCCATAGATTGCGTTTTGTCACCACATCACTCTCACATATAAATAGAGTCTAACATCAGTGAATTGTTCAGAGTCTACCTTCAAATTATTCATCCTCTGTAATGTGACAACAGATAGACCAAAACATGACCGCAGGAGAAAATCAAAATGGCTTTTGAAGTAGAAAACATTATGGCTTAGCACTTCCTGTCAACAATTAGGACATTGGAAACACTTGTACTAAATCCTACAGCCCACATATCCATCTTAGAAAAGCAGCTTTTTATTATGTGAGATATATAAGAGTATCCAACTTATGCATGATAATGAGTGGACCAAACAATCAACCATTACAAAAAAGATTGGAAATAATTATGGACCATAACTAATCCATATAGGTTAAGACCACAAACCTGGTTCGGAGGCTTCAAACAAGCATTCGCAATTATTTCACCAGTCTCTTTACTAGAGGACTTTCTGAAAGGAAATGCCATGCATGTCTCTTCAGCATCAAAGATGGACAAACATGTATCATTTGATGGCACTGTCTGGGTTTGAAACCCACGGAGTAATGCATCAAAGGAGTCCGATGTAAATTGCGAAGGAGGAACAGATGGCTCAGCTCCAATTCCATTTATCTTGGAATTAAAATTACTGGCCCTTCCTTGCAAAGATGCTTCAGAAATCAGACCACCAATGCTTATGTTTGTAAGACTATCACACCAAGCTGCTAATTGTTTCACACTTCCAAGCTTGGTCTCTGCTTGATCCTATATTATAAAGAAAAATTAAGGATTAGGCAACTCATACCTTAAAAACCAATGTTCGGAATATAAAACCACACCTAAACATCTAATCAAGATTCAAGAATACTACTAAAAAGACACCAGACATTTTAAAAGCATACACAATTCAAGTCAAAACATGATTATATGTATGACCCAGATATCTAAAGCATTATTTAATGCTACAGAATTTCTTGATGCGTACCAGAATTCTGTGGTCAATTATCTAAGCAAAACAATACCATACCTGATGATGTATCGTTTAGGAGAAGAAACTGCATGTATAATTTGAATAGAATCACAATAAAAAAATCCCATGGCAGTTGCTGTATTATGCAATTTCACCAGGGCATGAAAGGAGAGATTTAAGAGTTGAGTACCAATTGTTCCATTGATGACTGAGGTTGTACCATCATGTCAACAGCCAATCGGACATCTTTGTTGGTCATCTCTGCCTTCGCTCTTTGACTACACATGGTGTTATGATTGATAGAGAAATCTGTTTCCATCTCTCCATGCTGCTGACAAGCCTCTTCAGCAGACAAAGGGTAGTGAAGACACTGGGTGGAAGGTGAGCTAGAGGGTTCACTGACATGGTTTCCCACCGGAGCTGGACGCCACCCATACCTAAGAGGATGGAAGAAGCCAATTTTATGTATCGTCAAACTCAAAAGTGCGGGATGCAATGAGTCAGAATTTAACCTTAACCGGAATATAGCAGGATAACCAATAGCTGCATACACATCTCCTGCATTCACTTCAGTATCTTCTAAAGTCCACTTAAGGCCAATGCTGCCTCTGTCCTCGGCTTTGTAAGGAACAAGGACAGGCTCCCCACTGGTATCAGTGGCACTTCCCCATTTAGACTTAATGTGTTTCAGCACAGAAATTATCTTTTTCCGAGCTTTTAGGGTGAGTTCCAGGTGAGGATTGTGTCCGTCCTGCATAAATACGTATAAGTTTCTCTACAGGTGTTAAGTGTTGTATTGACGCCATCGTTCATAGCTTCTTAATTTTCAATACCTTTTCCAATCTTGTCCTAGTATCGTCATCAAGGGGAAAGAGCTGTAACTTGATCTTTGCAGAAAGATCAAGGTGCTGCAAACCAGAATGGCAAACTACAGTCGATTTCTTTTTCAAATCAACTGGGAGTATTGACAGCAACTCCCTTGTTTTGTCAGAATGCTTGTCTGAAAAATTGGCATGAGATAAATATCACTTCGGAAACAAAGCAACAGCTCCGTTAGAACACCATAAAACAATGGAATATGAAATAGAGGGGGCCTTACCAGTTGCTTCATCGGTCCTACCACTGTCATCTCCAGCATAAACTCTCCAAGCCATACCAGGAAAGCACCTATCCAGCTGCCTCGGTCGCATTTGTACACATCTGTTGGAGGCAAATAGAAAAATAAGAGAACGATTAACATAGCTGCCCTCACATATTCCCGGATACATGTCAGCCTATTCTACTACTACGGTACTACTTACTAATTCACCATGGTGGTGGCCACCATTGGATATTAGCTTGAGGGCATGTAAAACCGAAATTCAACTTGTCTCGTAACTTTGAACTTACCATGCCCAAACCAAAAAAGTACCAAATGATAAAATATAAACACGGCACAACACTTCTAAAAGTGAAAGAAACTAAACAAAGGCTAGTCCCCTGTTACTAGGAACACTCCCGAACAGTTTAACTGGTCTAGTTTTCAAATCTGCTGAAACATGCAGGACACAAATTGTAAACAATACAAACAGGCCCGTCTACGATTTGCATAATCCATGCTATAACAACCACCGAATGATTCGCCACATCAGTACCCACAAACTTCCTAGGCCTAAAGGATGAGAAAACCCTAGCATCTACAATCGGATACCGCAAGAGAAACAACGCCAACAAATCTCACTTCTCAGCAGCATAACCAAATTCAAAATAGGGGAAAAAGAAACGCTGAGGCAGCAGTAAGGCGAATTCCCGAGACGAATCGAGACAGATGAACGCGAATCAAGAGTCGTCAGCGAATCGAAATCCCACGCACTGCCGGGATAACCAAACACCAATTTCCTTGGGATAGCTCAAGAGAAATCGAAATAGAGGACAGCGTTATCAACATCGACTACCTGAAAGGAAGCGACTGGCAGGGGAAGCGGCGAGAATCCGGCGCCGGAACGGCAGAAACGGCGAGTCTTGCGTGTGTCAGTAGGTGTGAGATAGGGGGAGGGAAGATTTTGGGGATTGCGGTTTGATTAATTTTCAAAAGGAAGAACGGGGAGACTCATCCCCCCTTGCCGCCTCACATTGGACCGGGTCGGTCCGACCGAACCGTCGGTTCGATTTGATTCCGGTCTGATTATAATTTTCTGAGGAAAAAAGATAACCCGGTTATTTGAATGTCGTTCTCTATATTTTGCACCATCAACAGAAACTAACTATGAGTAATTAGTATTTTCCAAAGATCATATTAAAGGATCAAATATTTCAAGATATGAAGATAGAATATTAGCATAAAATATTACAAGTAGTAATATTTTCTTAAAAAATGGTCCAAATGCTTATAAGCTACAAGTTTTGGGATCCTGGTCTCTTCCCTTATTGATTGATCCAAGATTGTAAATTAAGCGGGCCAGTCTAGCTTTTCCAGTGGTTATCTCATATTTATAAAGGTGGATTGCAAGCTAAACTCACGATGTCGTTTAAAGAAGGACTTAAATGTGATGGTTTCTTGTCGATGCGCGAGTTTCTATGTTGGTTTTCGCTTGACGCGTTGTTTCGCTGAGATGAGAACCTGGCTTTGCGCGTTGTTGCCTCCGGTTGATACAAGGGTTTAGCTATTGGTTCACCCAGCTCCTTCTATAACACCGGGGGACTCAATGAGTTAGTCTGTTCAATATTATGGTGGATGTAAGTCATTCTGATGGCATCCGGAAGTCATAACTGAAGATAAGGAGTATGCAAAGTGGACAATATGAGAATTTTACCAAATAAAATCATTTTTGAGGATATAGAAGTCCTATTAAACTGGGTCTGAACTACTTTCTGTTCACTTCATTCTCTAGCTTTGTTTTTTCATCTGGAGTGTGCTAGTATAGTAGATTTCTGTTGAAATAATGTGTTGTTACCCATTTATGGTCTCAATCGTTTGCAAGTAATTTCGGGGTTAACTGGGTGCTTTAACCACTAAGGTGAGTGCCTCACCTGGCGGCTCACGCCTTGGGCGATAGGGGGATTGTTGCCTTAGTGGTGTTGCTTTAGCATCTTGACTACAATGATATTGTCATGTCCTCTATTTCTGCTTGATGGCTGAAT
Source organism: Melastoma sanguineum (assembly GCA_029817735.1). NCBI lineage: Eukaryota > Viridiplantae > Streptophyta > Magnoliopsida > Myrtales > Melastomataceae > Melastoma > Melastoma sanguineum. The sequence continues at coordinate 753,301 of JARUPW010000084.1, read as the reverse complement.
GTCTTGATTTCATAAGAGTATGTTGGCACAAAAGAGGGCGGTGAAGCTGTTGCATTGGTTTCAAGGACCAGCGAGGGGCCAGGATTGGCCTGCATTCTGGTTCGCATGCAGGAGGGTGAAGCCCTTGGGGCTCCTCGTCCACGAACAGTAGGAATGCCCAAGAAGTGAGGCCGAGATGATGAAAAAGCTGGTCAAGGAAAAGCCTACATAGGGACATGGAGTCGATCGACAGCTGGGCTAATAACCATGACGCTAGTGATGGCGCTACCGTCAAGACATTGGTCGCCAGTATGAGTTAAAAAAGCTTGCCTTATTGATATATGAAACGTTCATATGATTCAGAAAGGAAAGGATATGCCACCACCTAGAAGGGGAATTCCTACCGCTTGTGATGAACCATGGGAAAGAATCCAACTGTGCAGTCATGGTTGAACTATATTCCAGTTACGACGATATTGAGAACAAGGCATCTTGGGAAGTTGTTTACTTATGTTTGAAATATAAACTCGCCGGTATCACCGAGTACTTGCTCCGATTTTGTTATGTTCCCATTCCGACATCATTTGAATTAAAAGATTCGGAGTTAAGACAAGCTTAAGGACGACCTCGATCAAAATATAAATACCCTTCTTGTGCTCCCCATCTGTCACTCATCCCATCTTCGACTCCCCTATTTACAACATTCCAAGCACAACCTTACTGATCTTTTGACAATGGCGAAGGCGCTTGGAGGGCTGACCCGTATTCGTGAACTACAGGAGATGCTGCTTCGTGGCCGCATGTACAAGGATGAGGCAGAGAGGGCGAGGCGTTTCGGGATATTCAAGAGTAATGTCGAGTTCATCCAGTCGTTCAACAGGGACGGGGACACGTCCTACAGTCTGAGCATCAGTAAGTTCGGCGACATGACCGTCGAGATATTTAGCATTGGTTCACCTATCTAAAATAGTCAATCTCAGTAAGTTCGCCGAGATGAGAACCTGGCATTGCGCGTTGTTGCCTCGGTGCTTTAACCTCTAAGGTGAGTGCCGTGGTGATAACCGGGTGAGTATCTTGAACTATAGGGAAAATATATTTATTTAATTTGATAGCCGTGGTGAGGTGAGATATTTTGTTTAATTTGATATACATGTAAATAAGTAAATAAATAAATTGACATATTTATTTATAAGTTGATATTTTGAAGTATAGGGGAAATATATTTGTCTACATTTTTATGTATCTTGTTTGGATCAGGAAGACACGTATATATTAGAATATATTTAGATGAAATTTTGGAAAAAGGCGAACTTACCTTAGTGAAGAAATTACACGTATACAGTATTTGCATGTCTTTCCTTAATCTGATTAATATGGAAACAATATTGAAGAAACATATGTTTGAAGTTGGAAATATTTATTTCTGTTAAGAAATTATATGAACCAAAACCTTTTGATCTCACGTACGAAAGAACTTCCCAAGAATTAGCATTCAGCCTTCTCTATATAAAGACGAAGGCACTGCGATCACTTCCCATCTTATTCAAGCACAGCGGAGCTGCCATCCATCCACACGCCACATGCCGGAGATGTCGAATCTGCAAGAGAAGGTGAAGGATGCAACCGGATGCGGGATCGGTGTGGTTATTTTGGTATGGTCCGTCATCATAATGCTGGTGATCGCGGGCGTGGTCGCCATCGTTCTACTCCATCACAAGTTTTAGCCTTCATGTTTTGCGACTAGGAGAAATAAGGGGGCATGCGCCCAGATTGTAAGAAATAATGGATTCTCTTACACTAGTATTTCTTTAAAGTTTTGTTTTTTGGTCTCTGGATTCAATTTGCATCGTAGAAGCGAGAATCGAAATTTGAACTGGTTTGTCGGGTCGTTCTCCGGATATACTTAGCTTGCCGCGATAGAACTCTTTCTCTTTTTGGAGAGAAGAAACCAAAAGGAAAAGAAACATTCTGCATACCATGAAGATATTACACAATCCAAAAAGTCAATGGGTGAGATTAAGATTAAGATTAAGGGTAATTAAGCTATGCCAAATATAATAAAACCCAACTTGAAGATTGTCTCATCCCCTTAAATAGTCAATAATAAGATTAGGCCCATTTTCAATTTTTGTTGATAACTCAGCTCGTCGGAGTTCACGTCTTACACGGGGGGATTTTCTCCGGCCCCTCCGGTACCGATCTGGATCATGGGGTCACAGTTGTCTGATGGGACCAAATACTGGTTGGTGAAGAACTCATGGGGGCAATCTTGGGGAGTGGGCAGATACATCAGGATGAAGAGGGATGTGGCTGCCGCGGAAGGACTATGTGACATCGCCATGAAAGCTTCATATCCCACGGCGTAACTCGATGGATTTGTGAATTCAATTATGTTTCTCCGATGGGCACTACGTCATATGTAAAACCATTGAGGGTGTTTAAATGTTTTCAAGCTAACAAAGAATGTCTAAAACAAATGGCCATGCCCATGGAAACAGAAAGAGTCCTACAAAACATTCCTTCGATAATAACCAACGTTGGGTGAAAAGTGGCAAGTGTCTTGGATTCCTTCGCTTAAGGAGTTCTCGGGTTAAGATATTGTCATGTCCATCCGTAACATTGCAGGTCAGCTGACTCTCACCTCTGTGACGCCCATTTGACTGATATTTCGGCAGGTCAACGACGTCGTTGACCAACATGATCGCTTGTCCGAGGAGCCATAATGGCCCCATTGACCTCATTTTCATTCCAAAACTCCATACACACCTTTGATAATCTAAGCATCATTTAGGGCAGTCCATGATGTATAATTCCAATTGTCATGGCAGCGAGAATTTATACGAAGGTTTCAAGTTCGAACTTCAGTAGCCGCGGTATTATTACTTACCAAAAAAGTATCATTTTGGGTAACACAAAATCTCCTGTCTATGGTGGTCAAGCTTCGCCACCGGTAACCCTAAGGTCGGAAAAAGTTTTGTTCATTGAAAAACATACATTTGTTAAATGGTGGACATGCTTACAAGTCTCACACTTACATGATTTTCCTAATAAAAGTTAGTAAGGTTTTAATTCAATTTTATAAAAAAAATTAGTACTTTTAGTGTCAATCACATTTTATTTTCTTGACCACTTTAATCAAACTAACTTAAAATTGCATGAAATTAGGAGATTAGTTTTAATTAAAGATTAACTAATATGATTTATTTTTAATTATATTAATTAGGAATTAACTTTAAAATTTATTAAAATCCAAGAAAATGGAAAAACTACATAAGTTGAAGCTAAGCCCATATAAATGGACTCGGGCTTTCAATTTCATTAGTAAAATGGCCAAGGTATAATCATAAGTCCATTCTATATTCAAGATCATTTAAGTGAAAACTTTCAATGTTTATCATCATGCATCATCATAAACCGTTTCCCTCCATTCCTAACAAACTAAGGAAGAATGAACATGGATTATTTTCAACTAAAAGTGAATTCTAATTAATTGGAGTATAAAACGAATTTGTGCTCATACGAAATAGCGAGTCATGCGAAGTTCATCTGAATTGGGAAACGAGTAATTTGACGCTCCTCTACCTTTCTCCAGTTGTTTGAAGTTCATCGTAGATGATCCGGGATGTCCGATTGTGCTCAACATTCATCTGATGGTTATTCAACCCTTCTATGGTGTCCTTAGATATATAGAGAGACCTTTAGTGTAAATTTATTTGAAGTAGGTGAGGTAGCAAGGAGTGATGTTCTAAAACAAGGTTAATCAGAAAAATATTTAGCGAAATAAGGTAACAACTCTAAAAATTAGTTAAATAATATCCCTAAATAGGGGTTAGAAATACCCAGTTCGTTCCTTAAAGAACAGTGTGTTTTTAACAATGAGTTCGCCTCTGAAAAATGTGTTTCAAACACCCAGTTGCCAATATTTCACAAGTAAACTCTTCTGAATTGCCAATTTCTCAATTTTCCACGGATGCACACGTTTACAACAAGCGATGAATTTTAAAATTTATTACTTTATTTCGTGAAGTATCTTTTCGATCAATTTTATTTCGGAACAACCATCGAGCAGCTAAGATTAGGTTAATTATCCACATAAATATTGTAAATCGTCCAATATCGAGGAAATCTTTAAATTATAGAAAATGAATGTATTTATGTTATCTCGTTTTTTTTCCAATAAAGAGACGTAGAAAAGTAACTTCCCATTTCCTCTGTCCCGACAAGACAAATCATAAAAAAAAAAGACTAAGAAGAAGAAGAAGAAGAAGAAATGTTTCCGAGTATTAAAAAAAAAAAAAAGTTTCAACTCCTTTGAATAATCTCCTTCCCATGCATGCATGCATGCGCACAAGTTTTAGGGAGGCAACGCGGTTTTAATGTCCAAGTGAACTGAATCTAACCCACATAACGAGCAAGTTGTCCAATGAAGACAACATTTTAGGAGTCCACTCTTTTCGGCTGTTTCCTCTTTTAACTGCTCCGGCCATGTTAGACGCATTCTTTCGTGGACCAAAATCGATCGGGGATAGGAACAATTCAGGAGACGGAACGAATTGGCGAGGGTGACGAAAACGACCATGCCGACTTCAATCTCATAATCACCTCTTCCTCTTTGTCAAAACGTTATAACTTCTGACTACAATTATCAGCCACAATAATTTAATCTTTAAGATTTTTCTTTTTTATTGTTTAAAATTTTCTTGTCCGTCGTTATCGTGATCGTTTGTTTCTTCACACGATAAAGACAAGAAAAATATAGCAGCCGTAGGTTACAGCTGACTTAACTAATAAAAAGAAGAAGAGGAAGATTGGGGGGGAGAAGACAACAAGGGGACAGTTTGTCGGAAGCATTTTGACCAATTACGTCGGTGTTTCCGCCAAATCAGCCGGATCATGCCTTCGTCGGTCCTTTACCAGCCTCAACTTTTTGGTGGTGGGCCCTACTTTTTCTTAACATTTTTTATTATTAAATATTATTTTATTTTCATTACCGAATTCTTCTCCTCCTCCATCGCCATCGCCAAATCTCGTCACGAATATATATCAATAAATATTGAACCCACGACCACATTCGAATATGATTCAAAAATGCCAAAAAAAAAACAAATTCTCATTTTACCAAGATTCTCGTCTCAAAAAGGTTTTAAAAATTTTTATACAGTATTTCTTAAGAGTCAGTATCAAGACCGATTCTCGAATTGACCAGGTTGTATCTAGATTCTATATTTTTTAGAACATGTAGTATTAAGTATGGTAACGAGTTCTCACTTTGAATCCAACCCGAAAAACCAGTAACCTGACATAATATAATTAATTTATAAGAATAAAAAATTAAAAATTAAATATATAAATTATAATTTATAATAATCGGTGTTAAATTTTCCCTAATCTTCCTCGAACCTAACGTTAATTTCCCTCTCAAAAGCGCTAAAAACCCAGTGTCAATGGTAGGACTTGTATGTTCATTGTGATGCACTTCTTTTTCTTTGGCACAAAACTTTCCAACTCTCTCACCTAAACTACTTGGAGTGGATTGAGTGGATTTGAAATGAATTATCATATAAAAGATCCTTCAAGTTTGCGTTAAATTAAATTACACGTTAAATAATTGTGTGGCACAATTGGACATGGAAATCAACACCGGTTCGGGAACCGAAACCAAAATCAGAACCGAAGTGGTATGTTCTAGGGTGATTCTTTAATTCACATGGTAAGTTTTAGGTTCTAAAAATAAGGAACCAGACATTATAGTGTAGGTTTCGAGTTTCATGTTCAGAACCTAACCGCCCGTGATCGTCCCTAGCAATTCGTATTATAACAAATACGAAGAAAATTTGTAAAATACAGTTTTTATTGGTAATTTTATAAAATTATGATTTTCTTAATATTTTTTAAGTTCAAATATCTACATTGTTCGGCTCATATCCATTACATCTCCTTATATTCATCACAAAACAACTCAATCAATCTGGCCAAACTAAGGCCTAATATACTCCAGCCTTGCCACTTGGGTATCCCTTTATGTCTGCTTACAAAAATATTTGATATTATAGAGAAAGATAAAATGCATCAATTTGTATATTTTAAAATTTTCTAGATTCATGATAAAATATTATAATGAAATTCATAAAATTTTATAATTTTTTTTTTTTGTAAATGAGAATATGTTTATGCATATATTAGGTGAAAATATTAGTATACATAATAGTCTTACCACATATAGTCTCGACCATTTTACTCGTCTGCATATTTGATTGCAACAAGTCAATACAATTTACATCGAATGCGTGAATATCACAATCAAATGGCTTCTTATCTACAAAACACAATTAAGAAACATCGGAAAATTTTATTTCTTAGACTCAATCAAGTTTTGAATAAAATTTCTAAATGTTAGACCGTCTCTTGTAGCATGAGTAAATGAGTCGTGCTACTTATAATAACTTTTTTTTTTGTTTTCTCCCGATATGTCGTAGGAACTTGATGTCCGGCTTTCATTATTTGCAAGAAATAAAATATCTCGTTTGCCTTTTCTATGTCAAAAGAATACATCATTGCTTGACCTTTGCAATACTTTTGCTTTGAAAATTTTCTTTTCTTAAGATTCATACGTTGTTGTTTCTCCCTTCGTGTATTCAACAATATTAGCTTATCAATCAATGTCTATTTGATAGTCTTCCACCGGGTGCTTTTCCTCTCTAAGTACCATTTCAGAGGTAGTAGCTCACTTGGACAACTTGTACAAATCCCTGAATATTTCGTTTTGCAGCTTCTTTCTTAGCCTCTAATCAGGAGGAGCATTATGAGCTACAGATACCAGCTCCCGCTCTGAAGTAGCAGTAGTGCATTTCATCCCAGCCAATCTGAATCCGGTAAAAAATTGTTCTAGCCATTCTCCAAGTTGTCACCTCATTTGGATCAAATCCACAATTGTTACAAGTGGCTCAAGATGACTAAAAGTTTGTAAAAACTTAATATGCATCTCTCTCCATCCTATGACTGAATGGGGGAACCTATTTTGGGGGATTGAACTAAGGACCGCTTGATACTATGTAGAAACCTTACAGTTTGACATAAAAGGCGAACCTGGGTTCAAAGCCCCGTGCATGCAAAAATCCCTAAAATAAGGTGAGAGGCCAAAAAGTGCCCGCCTAGCCTTGAACCAAGGGCCCAGAGCCAAAGATGCCGGCCCAGTTCGGCTTGAGAGGGCGTGTTAAACTAATAATGTATAACCAAGCCCCACCTAATAGCTTAAGCTTTTAGGTCAAACGGTAAGGTTTTTACAATAACCTCATTCAACGTATTAAGAGTGTTCATCATTTTCTATTATTCATATATAAGCACTTAACCTTTCGCTCCATTTGATCTGGAGAACAAACATTCTCGAGTTCGGTTACGTCACCGATGTCAAACGACTGGACATTCACAAGGTCATTATTTGAACCATCGGCATTTCTACCTGAATTTGCAGACGCTTCTTCTGACTTTGCCCCGTCGGAGGGTCTTCTACATTTACAGATTGGCTCTTTTAATCATCACAAACAAAATATACTCTCGTTGTGATCGTCAAAATTGTGTTTACTAATACGTCAGGAATATTTGGTCACGAACAACATGAGTTCGATTTCGAGTTTTGACCGTGATCGCGAAACCATTACAATGAATGTTGTCCACGACGTACACTAACCCTAAAACGAACACAGTCGAATTCGGACCTGGGTCTTCGGACCTTCTGCTCGATCCTTTCATCGTATTCTTGTTTTGGCAGTCTTCTCGTTCTAGCTTCACCCGTCTTGACTTAATGACTCAGTCTCCTTGCCATTCCCCTAGCCTTGACACCTTCGTGCTCGCTTAACTCTTCTGAATTCCGACTTACCGATCCCCCTTGACTTTCCTCGTGTTGGTACACTTTGCCGCGATCCTTGACTTTTAAGCCTTATAGCCATTTTTAGCGTTGAGTTCAAACAATCATGTGGAGTATGGTCTCACGTATTTCCCATTTTTGGGGCGAGAGCAAGTTGGGAGGGCTTCTTACTTAGGTATTTATCTCTTTCTTCTTGTTATTTGATTTTAAGATTTCATGCTGCAAATCCCAGATCCCTAAAAAGAAGCTCCCTCGTAATCTCCCCTCCCCCCATCTTTTGCAAGTCTTATTGCCAAAGTCCTCTTCCTCCACATTACTTTCGGTCGAATTAATACCCCCAACACCCCAAATAATAAAAAAAAAGAATGAAAATAACTCAAATCGTTTTCATAATTCCCATGATTGTCTTTGAGATCAAGTGGATACGTTCGTGAATAGTCACATAAAATCTAGGTTCGAATCTTAGGGATATCAATGAGGCCACCGGTCGGTCGGAGTCCGGCAAACTAGTAATAAAAACAATTCCAGATAATAATCGAATGGATGATTATTTAACTCACATGCAAAAGACAGTCGATTAAAAAAAACAAATGTCCTCCCAATTAAGTTTTAATTGTCAGGAATTATTAGGCACCTAAAAAACAGAAAAACAGTTTATATTATTATTATTATTATATTCGTCATCGTCGGAAAAGATCAAATCAAGCCCCCTTGTTTTGAAGAAGCAATTTTGTTTCTTTTTTTTAAATAAAAAAATTGGACGAATTCTTTTCCCAATCCGCCGACTTGAAATAACGTTCTTTTTTTTTATAAATAGGGGGGGCGGATAATTAAATTGCAATTGGTTATGGGCGGAGTCAACTCAACCCTTTCCACACCAAACCTAAGCAAAAAAAGAAACTACCATTTTTTTCATGCCAAAATAAAAAACCAAAGCCTTCCTATTGGTATTCACCCCACCCCACCCCCACCCAAGTGTTTCCCTCCCTCTATATGATCAAGGTGGCGATTCCCATGGACGGTAGCCCCAACCACGAGATCCATCCGTCGTGGCTCGACTGCGAACTATCACCCCTGCAGCACCACCACCACCACCACCACCAGCATGACCGCCAGCCTCATCCATTTCACCCCTGGTTAGCTCATGATCATTCAGTGGCTTTCGACAGGGACAGAGAGATGTCTGTCATTGTGGACGCGTTACGCCGGGTCATATCCGGGGAAGCAGCCCAGTTCCCTGAGCCGAGACGTGATGGAAGACCAGAGGAGGAAGCGGGTAGGCTGGCGCCGGCTGCTGACCCTGATGCCGGCAGATCCACGTCATCGTCCAGCAGGAGAGGTAATAAAAGTTATTTTCTCTGTCGGGGTAAGGCAGAAATATGGCTGATTCATAGAACCAAACTGTCAAATGTATGAAGCTTCCGTCTGTTCCATGGAAGAAATTGCATCCAGTGCTTCGGTGGTTCTGGCCCCTGTGCCGATGTACGAATATTTTTACAACCATTCTGCTGACCCCACCTCCAAGAACCTAGCCGAGCCCAGGAGGAAGTATAGGGGAGTTAGGCAGAGGCCATGGGGAAAGTGGGCTGCAGAGATCCGGGACCCAGTCAAGGCAGCCCGAGTTTGGCTTGGCACCTTCGACACAGCAGAGGCCGCAGCCAGGGCCTATGATGAGGCTGCACTCAACTTCAGGGGCAGCAAAGCCAAACTCAACTTCCCCGAAAACGTCAGACTCCTGCAGTCGCCTGCCGAGAACCAGCTTGCGATCTCAGGATCCTCCCAGACAGCCCTTCCGGCATCAACCGCGGAGACAACCTCCCCCTTCTTCCTTCAAATGCAGCTGCCGCAGCCGTCGGCGTTGAGCATGTACGACTACAAGCAAACACTTTTGTTACATCCAAACACATCATCATTTCGTCCAGGATCTCCTCAGCATATCGACGCTGGCTCCTTGGTTGTTGATCAACAACAGGATTTCCATTTGATGCCTAACGACAGCAGTCGCATTTGCCCGTAGAACGGACGATTTCTCTCTGCTGCAACATTGGTCCGAGTCGAGCTATTTTTCAGATGCGTCGAGTTACCCCTTAATATTGTCATAATCTTGCTTGCTTTTGTTTATCTTTCAATTGTATTTGCATTTACTTTGGTTTCTCTAGTTAATTCATAATACAAGGTTTTTTTGTCGATGCTTCAGTAGTAATTGGATTGATGCGTGCTTAGTTCAAAATTCTCTTACAAAGACACGTGTTTAATGCTTTTTTATTACAAGCGCGCTTTGAAAAAATTTGAAAAATAAGGTAGGTGGTTTTGAAATTTCGGAAACAATCTCAAATCCGACCTAAAAAATTCGACAATATGTTTTTTGGAAATGAGCGGACTTAAAGATATTATTTTCAAAATTTCTAAATTATCTATTCTTTTTCGTAAATTTTTTTTCCGAGAACATTGAATACCCAATGGAGATCACGTAATATATAAAGTCAATAACTATAAAAGTTACTTCATACAAATTCAATATAGAACAAAAAAGGAGGAAAACAATAAGCTTGAGTTCGGTAAATTAAAAATATTCATTCGAATTCTTCTGCTCTGAATCCCAACCTCCGGACGAATTGACATGCCGGACACGTTAAATGATGATAACATTTATTATCATCACAATGCAACTAGACGGTTTGGGAAAAGATTTATGAAATTTTCAACTCATAAAATAACGTCCCTAGATACCTGTTTGAAACGACGACTTTCAGTTTACATGAAAATAGTTGTTTTAAACGGATGATTTGGTCAAATTCTACTTAAATTTTATCAGATTCTAAGTTTATTTGGGGATATAATCTCAGACAAAAAGACTTGATCGACAATTGACGGCGTTTGTAAGGTCCCACAAAACAATTGACAAAGTTATTATAATGAAAGAGGAAGAGGCAATTGTTGATCATGTAGACGCCAGCCACAAGCTCCCTCTATTTGCCGTACGACGACCGACACTCCCGTTGACCACAGCAGAATAAGAAGAGAAAGGCAAAATAATCACCTTCTTCTGGATGTCATGACTGATCCACAAATACTATTCGCATTCCTCTCCTGTTGGACAATACTCACAGCATTTGGGTGACCAATTCTTTATGAAGATAGCAGACTGAAAGAGGAAGGCTTCAAATACCAGCCTTAAAGTCAAGCAAACCCGAGGTATAAAGAAAAGCTAATACTCAAGTCGTTGGAGTTCGTGGATGTTGGTCAAAGAGGTTGACTTGTTTTAATCCGGAGCAGAGAATGACCATCCCCCCCAAAAGAAAGTAATACTTCGAGCAAATGCTCTTTGGCATTGGATAGGTACAATTCCATTACCAGATGTTCATGTTGGATCGTTCCGGGGAAGTAGCTTTCACTACGTTTTTTGCCCATTTTCGGTATATGCGGAATCGTACCGTATCGCCTCAGTAAAATGTTGCTCGGATTTTTGAAATATGCGTGTTGTAAGTTCCATTTATGGATTTTGATTGATTTATTATTCGTAAGGGTATAAGCATGACTGTAATGGACATGATAAATTTTATATTAGTTCAACTTTAATCAACTGACACTCATTTTCCACCAACGAAGTGATTCCGCTATAGAAAAAATGGATGCAAAATGTTATTGCACTAGGCTCACAGCCTCCCTCACAAAGTGGATAAATGAAACGGGAGATTCTCCATTGGGAAATGATCAGCTCCTTACTCGAAGAATATTTTCTCGTTACCAGCAAAGGGATGCTTACTCGATGAATATTTTCTCATTACCAGCAAAGGGACGAGCACGGTTACCACAGTCGTGACTCATTACACTGCACACCTAGTGCCTATGGTGGAATTTTCTATTTTGGCTGCTCCCACACAACCTGTTATAATGTCCCTTCAGAAGGTCGAGACTTTTGTACAGCAGTTACCTTTATCACTCGGGGGAAACATTTCACTCCAGTGACGTTCTCATACTCATGATCTACCTACAAGCACTAGAAGTCTGGCGTGCACCTGCAAGTACGCTTCTAACTACACAAACTCCATCGGTTCATGACTTCCTGCAAAAAGACACAACAGGGACGGCTTCATGCTGATGGATTAGCAATTGGTTACTGTAATATATATTGTATTCGTATTCTCTTAGCTTTCCTTCGACAATTCTCTAGTCGCTCGTTGAACGCACGTGGTACACACAATCTCTCTTAGGGTGACCAAGGTGTCATACAATCCTTTGCACTCTCACACCCAGAAAGAGATTGAGACTAAAGTGATCACACATCACTTTCGGCTCTTCGTTACAACCACGCAGACACACAACTCACACATATTTTTTAATCTGTGATGTATGTCCCTTTTTATAAGAGGGAACCATTGTTGGATTTGTCTAGGTTCATTGGAACAATTTATTTTAACTGTTTCCTAAAATGTGGATTAATAGCGGATCAGAATCGTTTGAGAAGACACTGATAACTCTATGAAAATAGAGGTATGGGTAGACTTAATTGATGTTAGTTGTTAAGCATTTTATATAATTTATTCTTTTTTTTCTTTGTTTTGGTAATATTTGTTCATTGTCTCATCAATGTGCTTTTGGTGTGTTGATTTAGGAAAATTAGAGGAAGGAAAGCACAATTGGGAAATGAGGGCCAAGAGGTAGAAGCATGAAGAGCAAGAAGTGGCCGAAATCTTACAGCAAGATGGTGCAGCCGCACGAGAAAGTGTTGCAGCTGCACGATATGGTTAAAAATTGAACAAAAACTTTGTACAACTGCATGAGATGCAAGGAAGGCAGACGAAGTTTCACATAAACTTTGTGCAGCTGTACGAGAATTTGGTGTAGCTGCACCGACGCCGGAGATAATATTTTATTTCTAAGATTCTCGAGATTCTCTAGGGCTATTTTCTTAGGGAAATAAAAAGATCTTCCACCTTCTCTTTGAAAGGGGAGTCGACCTAGGAGGCTGCTGGTGACAAAGAGCCATCAACGGAGACCGCCAGATTTCTTTTAGTTTTTCTTTATTTCGTTTTCGATGTTTAAGATTGAATTGATGTTTTCATTTACTTTCGTCATGAAGTAATTTTCTTTGCCTAGAGTTAAGATGGATCTTGGCAATTAGTCAAGAGTTTATCTCTTTTGACACTATTGGATGATTTATGTTAAATTATTCCTATTCGTTCATAATACTTTCTTATTGACTGATCACCAATATGATTGAATAGTGAATTTAGGTGAACTTAGAAGGGGAATCATATGTTAAGCACGGGACTAGGAATAACCTAAGTTAATTTTGGTCTGAAGACGAGATTATTAACTAGCGGGATATAACGTCTTAGGTAATCAAATTGGAATTAATTCTTAATGGCCTCTCAAAAGTTAATCTACCTAGGAATAGAGTGGTTACTACTTACAGAGAGGTAAGTTGTTATGACCTTGAAAGGGACGTAAGGAGATAACAAAATTTCAGATTATCGAACAGATCATTTCAGCGTGTTGATTGAGATATGACTTATGATTAATTGTTAGGTGAAATCATTTCAGTGTGTTGATTGAGATATGACTTGTGATTAATTGTTAGGTGAAATTATTACCCTAGGTGTTTTCTCATTCTGAACTTTAATTCATTACAACTCTCATTTTTCATATTTGATATTTAGTTTGCATGGTTGAATAATAGAGATTTGGCATATTTTGATAATTGGTAGAAGTTTAGAACAGTCCTCGAGGGAACGATATCTTACTTACACTCTATTACTTGTACGATCGCGTGCACTTGCGTGGGGAACACGTTTTCGACGTGACAGATACATTCTCGATAGCCGTTGTGCTTAAGAAGGAAAATACTTAAATAGTAACTTTCCATAAAAGTTTCGTCTCCATTCGAATGGAGGATCAATTACCATACCTGAAAGATAAGTAACCAGATAAAGAATTTATTAGATAATTATCATAACCAAACCATAATTCAAATTTGATTTGAGTCTTATCCCTTTTTCAGTATATTCTTGCGGTGGATAATATTTATTTTCATGAATAGAAGATTTTTTCCCAAAACATTATTTGGAACTTCCTTTAGTTGATATCTTTTTTATCAGAATCAATTTAGGTATATCGAATCAAATTCGATTTATAATATGGAAAATGTATTTCTATATTTAGAGAGGGTAACTGCATGTTTACAATAACATCACACTAGAAGTCAATATCACATTTTTGGAGATCATAATCTGTCTCTTATACACATCTAGATGTGTATAAGAGACAGGCGTTGTTCGGTTCGATTGGTATTTGGAATACCGAATGCTCACCCCTAATCAAATTCGATTTAGATAAAATATTCTTAATTGATTCAAAACATTCTTTGATATATGGAAAATATATTTCTATATTTAGAGAGGATAACTGCATGTTTACAATAACATCACACTAGAAGTCAATATCACATTTTTGGAGATCATAATCAAAACCAAGGGTCATTAGTCTCCCCGTTTTTATTATGACAAAATATGAAGAGTTGAACACCCCCTTAACCCAATACTATACTTCTTATAGAGAAATAACTCCCTTTTGTGTAAGCAAACAGTTTAATTCCCTCTGAGTGTAAGCCATCAACGCCCATTCATCTCCTCTTTTTGTCGTGTAAAAAAAAAGATGAAAACAATTCCAAAATAGCATATTATTTTTAGTGCAGCAAAAACATGTTGTCTATCAATGTGGAGTTTTACAAACATGGAAAAGGAAAGCATAACTCAGTATTTAACAAACAAAACATAAAAAGGATAACGTAGCTCGATCTTCAACAATTAGATTATCAAAGAGGAGAGCTCATCCTCATGAGTGATTTTCATAACCAAGGTCATTAACTGTTGGCCCATCTTTTCCAGCTTGACAAGTCTCTCGTTGAATCATTCCGTTTTTTTGAGGATAGAGCACGCTATAAAGTCGATTTCTTCACAGAGGACCTTTTGCATCTTTGGAGAAGGGGGTCAATCTGTGCAGCAACCATATAACTTTCGCGTTTAACACACACGGATTTTTCAACAGAGCACTATCTGCTTTGCCAAGCATAGAAGTAGCGATTTTTTGCTTTGTGGATTTCTTCATGAGCACACCATCAATATACTAAAATCTCATGCTCTCAACAGAATTAGTATCAATCACCTTAGTAAACCAGCTACCCATCTTGCTCATAGGAGTCGCATCCTCACCATAAGACTTAAGCAAAGCAGGGATAATATGAGCAAAGGGCAATGCTCAACTTTCATCCTTCACGCAAAAAGTCATATGGCCTAAGATAACACTCCTGAGATCAACAGAAATAACACGCTTCAGGTGCACCATCAGGTTCTGGTCTCTTGTCATATTATTAAAATCAACATAAATCAAAATAAATAATAAAACTAAAATGGTAATATTTTCTAACTAAAACTGAAAGGTTAACACAATCTTTAAATAATGCTTTTGTGCTTCTTTAATAAAAAAGTTTATATAAAAATGAGCTTGCTCTCAATTTGAAAGTTTTACATAAATGTCTAAAAGTAACACATGTTACTTTTATTCTTGAAACCTCTCGAATCTCCACAGTTATACTTATAAAAATATGCAATAAAATTTAATGCTCTTCACATTTTTGTGCATTTTCAATGCTCTCCTTGATAATAATCAACGAAGATCGTAACTAATTTTGCACATAAAATGCTTGTTCAATTTTTTGAAGTTAAATAAATGCAAAAAGAATTCCCTATTCGACCAAATATGCTAAATACAGATTATGATGTTGGTGTTGATACTAGAATAGCTAGAATTTTTCTAGCCACAGATGTTAAAATATCACATTTTCGAGCATTGTTTTTTCCACGAGACAAGATATTCAATTGCAACACATAATCAATGACATTTTTGTTCTAAGTGCCCAATAGCTTTCTTGAAAACTCCTAAATAAAGTTTCTAGATTTAGAAAAATCATTGCCCTTAGAATTGGAAGACTAACACACTATTTTTCATATTAATCATGTGAGTAGAATCATAATAGTCAATAACCATTGTGAAACCTTCTATAACTTCTTTGTTGTCACATCAATCATCTGAGAACCATCATCATACATCTTTGGACAATAAAACTTCATAAAGTTCAACTTATAACATGGATCCAACACAATAACTATATAAACCATTACGTGAGGAGCATTGCGGATATATGCCAAGGAGAATTTGTAAAAGTTTAAAAAGTTATAACTTTATGTGATAATTTATATTTGGTAAAATATCAATTTGTGGCACCATCTTTTTGTTGACTTTCTTTTGCATCCTAAACTTTAAAATCTTTCTTTTGTAGCATTATATGGATATTTTGATTCGTTTATGACCTTAATCTAACGGTGTTATCAGAATCTACAATTTGTCATTGCCCAAATGCGTAGTTATTCAGTAAAATATCGATTTGTGGCTCCAACATTTTGTCAACTTTCTTTTGTGGCCTGAACTTTGAAGTATTTCTTTTATACTCTTAAACAACAATATTTTGAATCATTTATGACATTATTCTAATGGTACTACCTGAGTCTACAATTCGTTGAAGGCTGTAATTATCTAATATGACATATTTTAACACTACTTTTTTTCTATGTGAATCATGACGTGCTTAGGGAGGGTTCCCTTAAAATAGGGTTGGAGGAGAAAACCCTAATTCAATTTGAGGGTGTGGAAATGAGTGTAGACTCTTCGATTTCAACTTCCATTTTTCTGACCGCATCTGCAAGCACACAATACTAATTGTCATATTCACATCCTGGTGTAAAAGAACCCTAGGGAGATGTTTTGTTTGCCCTTTGATTGTGACTAAGAGGGGAGTGAATTAGTCTTTTCGTTCGAATAGAACTTTCGCGACAAACTCATAGAACCCTCACAGTAGAAGGCTTAGCTTCTGTGGTTTACAGAAACTTAAAGACAGATCGGAACACCAAGTTTTATAGTGGTTCGGTGAATACACCTACTCCACTTTTCTGCCGCTTTCACTAATAACTCGTAAATAGTGATTCAGTGGAGAAGGTAGATTCTTATGTGGTATAAGAAAACAATGCTTAACCATGGGACGGTTAGAATAGCTTAACCAATGCAAGAAACTCTCTTGCTGAGTTTAGGATGAGTCTAGGTCGAATCACAAGAAAATCAACCAGACTTGTGCGAGCACAGAACCCTAGCTGGAAGCTTCAGCCTTCTATGACGCGGTAGCGGACTGTCCCTTCTGTGGATCTGCGATTAGATTGGATGACGCTATCTCCACGTGTTCGAACATCATCTGATCTGCTTCTCTTTTTTTATTTTCTAAACCCTAAATTCTTGGACCTGTTGTACGCCCACCTGGCGTTACGGACAGCTTCCCTGGCCAAGTCCTTCGAATTCACAGCCAACGACGCCTACGGAGTGGCTTCACCAATGCACACCTGCTGCAAACAAACAAACAAACAAATAACCAACTACAAAAGGTTGGTGGCCCCTCACCGCTTACGCCTACTACGGACTCCTTCTCTTTAACCAACTCCGTACGCCGACTCGCCAACCAACGATCCTTCTCCCCAGGCCCTGGTGCACGTAGTCCGACGTTACGGACAGTGTTCTGGTCGAGTCCCTCGGATCCGTAACCATCGACGTCACTGAAGCGGCTTCACCCACGCTCAACCTGCTGTAGTCACCTCCTGCGAGAACGCTCGCCTGGAGAATTCGTCCTGCACACTCACACACACGTTAAAGCACCACAATAACGTTGTAGGAATTGCCATGACTTACCACGCTCAAAATCTGACCAGTAATAAAATGTTTTTCTCTTATACAACGCTTCTATCCTTCTGTGTAATGAAATTTATTTTTCTGAAAAAAAAACAACCATATTCATTCCCACGATTCACCAAATGATTGGGAACAATCTCTATCTGATTTCGCGTTAATCAGATTATCCTATTATCAGATATTGCATTACAGAAGGTTACACAGCAGCCTTCTATAGTTGGAAAGAAAAATTATTTTGTTTCCAACTTGAGAATTCTGATTTTAGGCTAGTGCATTTATCTGTTAGGGACTTCCAAAATTAATTTTGTTTTAATTTGAAAGTTTAATCCCCAGATAGCGCGCTGTAGAAGTTTCGGCCAAAATATAGAGTCATCCTTCTATTGATGGAAATAATCAATCAATTATTTCCAAAATGAGATAATTCGTTCCAGATAGATTTATCATTGTATCTGGACGACATTCAGGTGAAAATTTTCTTTGAAAGTGATTTCTAAATAATGTTATTCTTTACAGAAGGTTAAATAGAAATAATAAAATAATTTCCTTGATTAGGAAAAATATTTTATTTTTGACTTTCAATCATTTATCTCACCAGATAAGTATTTAATATTAATTCAAATAATATTCGTAAGAATATTCCTCATTTGAATTAATAAAATAATTAAGATAATCAATAATTAATTAAATATTTTTTAATCATGCCATCTAATCTGCAATGATCATTGGAGAATATAAAACATATTTTCGTGATATTTTTCCTTTATTAGAAAGCATATATTCGTTACAGGAGGTTACAGCTTCTGTAAAGTCATAGCAGGTCAAACCTACTGTAGCTGACACATCATTAAAACTATATCAACATGTTTCATTTGTTGTTCATCCTAGAAGGTTGTTAATCGATGGGCAGGAAAGTTTTTTGTTGAAAATGTTTGTTTTCTAAGTGTTTTTTCATCACTCTTGTGGGGGATGCATGATATTGAAGGTGTTTAGTTGTAAGGCTTAAATATGCGTTAATTATATGAGTTGTTGGATGAAAATGATATTGAATTTATCTTAGAATACAACCAAAAAGATTTAAAATATCAATTTAAGATTATAAAAGAAATATTTCAAAGTTTATGCCATAAAAATATATTAACAAAAAAGTTAATGCCAAATATTGATATTTTCCGGATAATTACACATTTGGGCAACGACAAATCATAGACTCGGGTAATATTCTTAGAATAAAGCCATAAAATATTCGAAGTATCAAGTTAAGATTCAAAGTTAAGACCACGAAAAAAAATCGGCGAAAAAATGTTGCTACTTATCAATATTTTGTATTTATTTTAACGGACCCTGGAGGAGGACTATCCATGGGCTTAAATTTTTGGCCTGTGCGTTCCCCCGCCTTGAAATAGTTTTATGTCATTTCTGCGGCATTTGGGCCGGCCTCCTCGGTTTTGTCTTTATTGTTTTGGGCTTGTAAATTAAAGTATGGGCCTTACCGGCCCACATTAGGCCCATTACATACGAGGACAAAAGATATTCATTAGGCCCATTAAATTAAATATCTTTTCTTCCTTTCTATTTTTTTTTACTTCATTTCTTTTTTTTTTTGTTTTTTTTTTAATTCTTTGATGAGGACAAAAGATATTTATTTTAATAAGATGCAACAACAAATCGCTATGTTTGATTAAAATGTTCGGTTAAGACGAGGTTGTCGTCGCGAAGGAGACCATTATTTTGAAGACAGGGTGATTTCTTTTTCTATTATTATTAAGAACTCATATTATTCTATTAAATGGCTCAAAAGAATAATCATTGGTCAATGGGTCGAGGTGTTAGCGAGCATCTCAACGTTAATATTCATTTCGTATTATAATGACTATCCTTTTTTCATCCGTGGACGTAAGTCGATACGACTAAATGACAAAGAACCATATCCTCTTCGACGACACTTCCGAGGGGACCGTAGGTTGACATATTTGGAGGGCAAAATATCGATTTATGGACTTTGAGTTAACTTTCTGTTTTGTCATTAAGTTAGTTTGTTATATAATTTTGTCATCAATTTTTATTTTTATTTTTATTTGGTGAATCTTGAATTTTATCGGGCGTAAGCCAAACAAACCTTAATAAATATTTTTCATTTATAGACTAAAAAAGAAAAACAATTAAAAAAAGAGAAATAATATTGAAAACTCTCATATATTTTTTAAAATTTTGATGGACAAATCGTGTGAATTGGAAGCCGAAGTTGGACGATAGTTGCTGATGTTGTCAAAAAAATATGCAAAATCGATGAATGTCAAATGATGTTATATTACAGGGTTGCTACTACGAGTAAAGTAGATTATGAGGCAATGAGAGGTTGAAACTTCACTATTATAAGACATTGGTCAGACTATATTAAGGCGTTATTTGGCTTTCGCTAAAAGGAATTTAAGATTGGCCAAAATTAAAATAACACCAAAAGTTAATAATAAAATTTTGTAACAAACTAAGTTAATGACAAAACAGTTAGATTTAACTTTGAGGCTATAAACATATATTTTGCCTATTTGGAGTGGGGGCCTTTGCTTTCACATAAAGAATGGGGAATGTGGCTAACACCAAATTGCTTCATGAACCAAATCATCGATCAGCTCGGAGAGGGCGTTTCTTGGAGGCAACCTTGACGTGTTCACACCCCCACCTCTTTTGGTTTTGGTTGGTGGGGCATGCATGCATGAACGAACGAAAAGGTGCGATCCCTTTTCCTTGTTTTGTTCAATGAATGCCACCCAGATCAGATCAGATCATCCCAAAAGGCAGCAGCAATTAGGGCTACTCGAAATTAAGGGTCAATCTTAGACCAAATGAAAAATGATATTAGATTTGGGTTGTGATTATTAGTGTTGACCTTTTCATTAGAAAGCCACATCTCCCTCCCCCGGGTGTTAACAGAACATTAGTTCGTTCATATGCCTCCCCCTCCCCCTTGTCTACCGCGAGTCAACTTGTATTACACCAATTTAATTTAATTTTGTCTCTTCTTTGGTCCAGACTAAAGAATATTCAAACGATTCTCACAAAAAGGAGAACAATTTCTTTTTTAAGTACTATGTTGAGGTTTATCCAAGTACTCCCTAATCAAATATATTAAATCCTTAGCCACTTGGACACGGACCACCTAAGTTTATGCGTGGAAACATGATATTAAAATCATAGCCTGATTGCCATAATCCGCCACGATTTAGAGAATATATAAATTATTAATTATATAACTGTTATTTGAATTTGGGAATAATTTTGTTTCTTAGGAATGGGGGAGAGATCAAATTTTTTAGTTACTGATTAGCGTCTATTTTAAAACTTTCATTTTAAAATTTGTGAAATAATTCTTCGAATTCGATTTTTATAAATTTAAATTCAGCTTTACGGATGTTCCGAACTCGATATTTTAAATGTCGAAATTCCCGAGGACTAGTAACATGGGGTTAAGTAAAAAATTTTAACACTTACTTTTAAATTAGATTTTTGGAATGGCGAATTCCGTATATTATTTTAGTAATTTTGAAAACGAATGATTTGAAAATTTAGAAACATAAATCACGCAGAAATGGCAAAAATACGAACTCAAGCCTTTTCCCGTTCTATTGTCGGCCTTTTCGGACAAAGACAAGAGAGAGACGCAATAAAACAAAAGAATTCCCCTTCCTCCTCTTTCGTGGTGGTAGTCTCTTTGTTCGTATAAAAAGCACTAGGGGAGAAAGGGGAAGGGTCGCCCTTTTGAGTCTTACGTTGGAACCATCTTCGACGTAGAAACCCTTCCTTCCCGTGCCTTTTCTATTTGATCCCCCGCTCTCAGATCGGATTTCCCGAATTTCCTGTCGATTTTAGGTGCGCCAGGATCAGTCCGCTGGAAAGGTTTAAGATTGGATTTTTCCCCCACACCCATGTCTCTCTCTCTCTCTCTCTTTTTTAACACTGGATGGATTGGCAGTGTTGTTGTTGGGTCATCGGGGGGAGTGGCAATGTTCGGTTATGGTTGAGCTGCTTTCGTTTTCTTTTTTTCTTTTTGAACAGGAGTTCTGTTTGGGCTACTGCTTTTGTTTGTGTTGTTTTAGATTCTTCTTTCTATTCATTAATCTGGGGATGGTTTCTCCCCCCTTTTCGTATGGTTTGTGTTGGGCGGAGATGTTTTGAATTTCGTGGGGAATCGCTTTTCTGGGAGGTGCCCGGAATCTGGTGACATTGGAATGATCACCGGAACTTAAATCGTCATGGGTCAGTTGAGAATTTACAGATTTTTGTCGGGACGATATGCTTTGATAGGAATTGGGGAGTTCCGAATTAATGTGGTTAATTGTGTTAGAATGGGGGGGTCTGATGGAGGATATTGGCGTGTATTGATTTGAGCCTGTCTCTTATACACATCTAGATGTGTATAAGAGACATGACTAAGGGGGATAGGAAAGCAGTTCTTGACGTGGGAGCATGGATGTTCAATGTTGTCACATCTGTTGGAATCATCCTTGTAAATAAAGCCCTTATGACAGCTTATGGGTTCAGGTTTGGTATGTTTCTCACTGAGTAGTTCAACTGATCATTTTTTATAATTATACTTTCATATTTTTTAGAAGCAACTACGATGTGTCAAAACAAATGGAGGTCCATGGTCATCAAGCTAGTGATTCTTCGCTTTTTCACATAGATGCAAGAAAGTATGCGAAAGTTTTGTCACCTCATTCTACCCGCTGTGTCCCTAGGTGTTAACTATCAGTAGCTGATAAATAATACTTTCATGGGGAAAACAGATACCATCAGACTTTCTGTTTGATCTGTCTTTGATCTGTCTCTTATACACATCTAGATGTGTATAAGAGACAGTTTCAGGACAGCGGCGTCTGACATCCGGAGCCGAACAGTGCATGCTTTTTTGGTTGAGCATGCTTGGGTGATCATCAGGTTATTATAATTGAAGAAATCTGCTACAATGTCTTCAATGACTAAGGGGGATAGGAAAGCAGTTCTCGACGTGGGAGCATGGATGTTCAATGTTGTCACATCTGTTGGAATCATCCTTGTAAATAAAGCCCTTATGACAGCTTATGGGTTCAGGTTTGGTATGTTTCTCACTGAGTAGTTCAACTGATCATTTTTTTATAATTATACTTTAATATTTTTTAGAAGCAACTACGATGTGTCAAAACAAATGGAGGTCCATGGTCATCAAGCTAGTGATTCTTCGCTTTTTCACATAGATGCAAGAAAGTATGCGAAAGTTTTGTCACCTCATTCTGCCCGCTGTGTCCCTAGGTGTTAACTATCAGTGGCCAATAAATAATAGTTTCATGGTGAAAACAGATACCATCAGACTTTATGATTGATTTGTCTGTGATTGATTCTCGGTAATCCTGCAGCCACAACGTTGACGGGGCTTCATTTTGCCACAACAACCTTGTTGACTTTGGTCTTCAGATGGCTTGGATACATCCAGTCCTCTCATCTACCTCCAGTTGAGATTATCAAATTTGTACTGTTTGCAAACTTCTCAATTGTCGGAATGAATGTCAGTTTGATGTGGAATTCCGTAGGGTTCTACCAGGTGAGTCTCTCGTTTGAATTCACCTTGACCTTGTTTTTGCATCTGGTGACAACATTCGGGGCAACCATGACTGGCCAGGGATTTTCAACTATTACTTTTCCTTTTACAGATAGCCAAGCTGAGTATGATCCCCGTGTCTTGTTTTCTGGAAGTGGTGTTGGACCAGGTTCGGTACTCTCGTCATACTAAACTCAGCATTGTGGTAGTTCTCCTTGGGGTGGCTGTCTGTACTGTCACCGATGTGAGTGTGAATTTCAAGGGATTCCTCGCTGCATTTATCGGAGTTTGGAGCACTGCCCTTCAGCAATATGTACGTAAAATGTTCCAGAACCCTTTGTTGTCACTATCTTTTGTTTTCTTGGTTTTGTGATTATGAATTTTTTGCTTCGTTTCTATTGTGGATAAAGGCATGAAGTGTTACCCTGGAATTCACTTTTTGACGGTGACGTGTCATGTGCTCTGTAGTATGTCAATTATCTTCAAAGGAAGTACTCAATCGGATCATTCAATCTTCTTGGACAAACTGCCCCAGTACAGGCGGTATCTCTTCTTATGGTTGGACCGTTCCTGGACTACTGGTTGATGAACGAAAGAGTCGATGCCTACCACTTTTCTTTTGCGTCAGCGGTGAGTTTCTCTTTGCATCGACAAAATAAGTTTCTTCACTCAAAAAACATCTAAACAGCAGAACATTGACAATACTCCCTTTCGGGCAGGTGTTTTTGATCCTCTCCTGCACCATAGCAGTGGGAACCAACCTGAGCCAATTCATCTGCATCGGCCGGTTCTCCGCCGTGTCATTCCAAGTGATCGGGCACATGAAGACCATCCTCGTCCTGATACTCGGGTTCATCTTCTTTGGGAAAGAAGGCCTGAGCATACAGGTCGTGTTGGGTATGGTTGTTGCCATCATCGGGATGGTCTGGTACGGAAACGCATCGTCTAAGCCCGGCGGGAAGGAAAGGGTTGGATACTTGAGTCCTGTCCAGAAGAACAACGAGAAGAATGAAAACCAAGGCCTATTGGATTCCACCAATACAGAGGAAGAGGTTTAATACTCGGATTATTTATTTCCTGCCATACATATCGGTAAAAAAAAATTCTCATTACCAATACTAAAACTACAGCAGTTTCACCAACATGATAGCTCATTTTTCCCCTCTTTTTGTTTTGGGTTTCTTTTTCTTTTTGGTTTACTCTTGTTTTGCACCCAACAAAGGTTTGTACCACAAGAAATGCAATGTGACCAGATTGTGCCTGGATCAGATCATGTGTACCAGTTTTTTGGACTCTTGGGAAAGAAACAATGTGGGGTGGTGGTGGTGGTGGTGGTATCCTTTAACCCAGTTGGTCTTAGGGCAAGAGTCATTGTCAAGATTGTTGCTTTTTCTTCTTTTTGTGGTTGCATGAGGACAAGGAGAAGGAGGAGGTGGTGCTGCTGCTGGTGTTAGAAAATCTGAGACTTTCTAATGGGCAGAGGTTTCATGGACTTTTTGTTGCCTGCATGTGAAATTGCTTTGGGAAATGGACAAGCATCTTGAGATTACATTTTTTTGTTTTGTTTCCTTTTTTAGAAAAAAAAAATAAAAAAGAAAAGGACAGGAATCTTATTGGGAAGGAACAACACACTTTACTTGAGGGAACATAAAGTGAGGGATGTCCAGCACTCCCCCCTAAGAGCCTGTGGATATAAAAATCCGCTAGATTTTGTACTAAATTAACGTTAATCGAAATAATGAAAAGATATTTTTTGAAATAAGGTATATAATTTTAAAATTTATTAAATAATATTTTAAGGAAGCCCGCTTTATTTCGCTGTTAAGGAAATAAAGTCGGAGATGGCTCTGGAGGTCAAGCCGATTTTCTTAAGGGTGAACTTGAGACCTTTATAAAAGCCGACTCCACTGGTGTATTATTTGACGAATTTTAAAATTATATGCTTTGTTTTAGCAAATATTTTTCCGATTAAGGTTATTTTGGTTAAAGTTTCATATGGAATTGGGCTTTATGTTGGGCCAGGAGGCAGGCCCAAGTCCATTATCCGCGTGAAGGTGACCCCGCTCTTACACAGATGTGCCCCACAAGGGAAAGCCTGGCCATTCCTTTACAATAAATCCCCCTTCATCCAATAGAATTCAAGTCCTCCCGTTCAATTGTCTGGAAATAATTTTTGGTTTTTGCTTTTGGTTTGTTTGGGTTAGGAGGGGGTGAGGCAGTGGGGTTGTCACTTTCCAATTCCATAAATGTATGTTCGCAGTCTCACCCCGTGTGTGTCTGTCTGTGCGTAGTAGCATTATTTCTCTGTCTCGTACTTTTGTCCCCCTCCCACCCACCCATCCCATCTTCAGTCCCCACTCTTCGTTATCGTTTGCATTTACCCAACAACATAGTAAAAATTAACACTCCAAGTAGGTTCAAGTGGTAAGGAACTTAGATTCATTTAAGAAAGTCTTGAATTCGAAACTTACCGACTCACTCATCATGACCAGGTATCATATCCGAATCGAGTTCGAATTAATCGGAGTGAAGCTCCCAAAATCGATCGGGCAACAAAAAAACTTAGCACTCCATTCGACTCCCAACCATTTGGAGATTTAATAGAGACCGAGTTCTTCTGAATGACACACACCTTATCCCTCTCCTCCAAAACTTTTGTGGTGTTCATTCCGATTTTGAATTTACAGCCGCACACCCTTTCTACCTATTACTGTCTTAAATAATTGGAAATGCATTCTTTCAAACAAAAAGTTATCCGGTGTTGGTTGGAAGGCTAAAAAAACTAAAGCAAAGCAAATTCCCCACATGATTAAAGAAACAACATTCATTTTCTCTTTCATCTAGTAATTTAAAATGAAATTTTTGGAAGAATTATCGTATAAAAATTCCTATAAATTTGCGTTAAACTAAATTACACGTTAAATAATTATGTTACATAATTGGACACGAAAATCGAAACAAATTTGTGTGGGAGCAGAACCGACACGATAAATTATTGGGTGATTCTTTAATTCACATGATATATTCTATGTTTTAAAGACGAGGAACTAGACATTATAGGATAGATTTCCTTATTCATGGCGAAAACCTACCCGCCCAGACACCGATCACACCTCTTCGAGACAGATATAAAATAATTGCCCAACAAACAAAGAATTGGGTTTCATTTCAGTTGTTGGGTCATTTGATAGTCGATCGAGATTAGGATTAACAACAGAAACACAAAGTAACGAAGATATTGTTTGGGGGGGGGCAGAGCATCTAATGCTCCAAATCTAACTCCACCCAATTGGAGGAAAGAGAGAGGGAGAGATGAAGTGGTCCACCCGCTTTCCTCCTTCCACGCTCGCTTGTCCTCTCTCACACGTGCGCTGTTCCTGTCTGTGTCTTCTTCTTCTTTCTCCAATAATAATAATAATAATAATAATAATAATAATAATAATAGGCTCCCTGAAACACACGCACATCTTTAATGTATGCTTGACGAGGAGATGGGATGGTTAGTAGTGTCATTCATTCATTCATTCATTTATTTATATACACACACTGGCGAAAGGGATGCGCAGGAGTGATCGGGTGTTATAATATCATTCGGATATTATATTCAAATGTAAAAGTCTGTTCAATCCATGAAAATGGAAGTGAATTATTTTCTGGTATCTTATTTTTTTATAAATTAATATTCACATACTTTATGTTATAAGATTTAAGAATGTACGGATACGAGTTTGAATCATTTTTTAATTAAAAAGAAAAGCGAAGATAGGGAACCGCATACATACAGCAAAAGGGTTCTGATTTTTTTCGTTTCTTATTCCCACCCCAATCCAACTAGGGGTGAGCAGGTTCCAGGTTTTCAGGTTCCGGAACCTATTTTATAATGTCCGGTTCTTAATTTTTAGAATATAGAACCTACCTGATTAATCAAAGACCCACCCAAGAACCTACCCTACCTGTTCTGGTACAGGTTTCGGTTTTGTTTCGGTTCCGTTAGCGGCGTCGCCCGCTTCGTGTTTCGATTCTGATTAAGACACCCCTACGCCAACAACGTTAATGTATAAATCATTTCTATTCAAATTTATCAACAATTAATTATTGTCCACGTTTGTTTAATATTTATACATATGCCCAGTAAATAAACTTCATAGAAAGAGCCGATACCATTTTCGAGAATGAAATTGCTTTACAAATTACATTTTAAAAGGGATATTTTATCATTTAACATATGATCATTGTTCTCTGATGGCCAGATGAAATATAAAAGTTCTTAGCAAAGTATCATAGAATAAGATGATAGACAATTAACACGAAACATAGCTTTAATCAAGGCAAGGCGGGGAAGAAGGGAAAAAGCAGATTAGGAGCTGACTTACCGTAAAAAACCGTAACCCCTGGAACCGTTTGATGAAGACGTTGTTGTGAAGAGGGAGGAGAGACTGAGAAGAGAAAGGTAAGGAACCGGGACAATTATTTGGGGTAGGGTAAAGTTTAAGTTAGGTTATTGGGTTGGGTAAGATTTAGGGTAGGTTATTGGGTTGGGTTGGGTAAAATTTAGGTTAGGTTCCAGGTTCTCCGGATTGGTTCCGGGGGGAGAACCTGGAACCGTACTTGGTACCGTCAGTTTTGTAAAATTTAGAACCTAGAACCTACCCGATCTATTCGAGAACCTGTACTGACACCGACTCTATGGTACCGGTTCCGACAGGTCCACGGTTTTACCCGGAACCTATGCTCACCCCTAAATCCAACCATATATTAATAACAATTCTTTTAAAGAAAAATCCCAAGAAACCATGTGCTTTATTTATTCACTTATATTTTGTCAGCTGTTTGGTTTGCAAAACAACGAAAAGAACGTGGATGGAATGTTCGTCGCATTCCGTAAGAATTTAGGCCAATCAAATGAACCAATGCTTGACGTAAAACGAGGTCATTTCATAGGAAAGGTAAGAGAACGATAATTCCCTTCTCCATTCCGTTTTCTCGGTCATTTCATTACATTCCTTTACTTTCCCTAAAAAATGACCTCGTTTTATGTCAAGTATTTTCTTTATTTGGTTGACATAAATTCTTACGTAATATAATGACTATTCATTCGCATTCCTTTCGTAATTCCGCAAACCAATCAAAAGCCTTAGAATAATTCAGCTTGATTAATTTTATTATTATTGTCGTTTTCCTTTTATGTGGAAGAGGAAGGACAGAGAGAGAGAGATAGGAACAGGGCGACAGAAACTGAAAGAGAGTTTTGTCATATAATCCTAACACAATAACCAGACAGGGTGTTTCTTTTGATAAAGGTGGTTTGGCTTGGATGTCCCCCACCCCGGTTAGAAATCCATATATATATATACAAGGCAACAAGGTTTAGGGTTATATAACCTAGTTTCTTACATATATTTAAAGAAATCACTGTTTTGTTTTGACAAAGAGAGAGGGGTAGAGGTAAAATGTGTGTGTGAATGTTCTAATATTACCAAGTATAATCGCTTCTTGTAAATTTAGATTAGTGAGTCCACCATATTTCTCCAAGAACTTGTCTTACCGTCAGACCTGGTACTGCTTTTTCACAAGTTTCATGTTCGACCCAATACTCAGCCCACTCTATCAAAACCACATATTAATAATATGAAACGCATTTTGTAATGATCAACGTATATCTAGGGGTGATTATGGGTGGGTGGAGCTTGGAATTTAGAACCTACTTTTCTTATTTTTGAAATTTAGAACATACTTTGTGAATAAAAAAGATCCAAGAATTTACCATGTCTGGTACCGGTTCTGATTCTGATTCCAAATTACAAAAACACATAACACCTAACCCATGTATCTCATTTCTACTTCACCTCTCTTGGGAAGACCATAATCAAGAAACTCAAAAAATCAAACACCGCCGAATCCCCTAGAGCAACACAATCAATGCAGCATCGTAGCAAAACAACATACCCTACTTGAAAGGATTTCCCCGATGACAAAGATCCAACCTTATAAAAGCTAATCCCCATCCCTCCTGCAACGACGACAATCGCCATGAGATCTACCAACGGTTTGTCCATATTTGTAAATTTCTGGTCATATATAAAGAAACATATTATTTATTTATCAATTTTAATGTAGGCTAGAGTGATCATCGGGGTCCGAATAAAATATGGAACCAATATTATATGGTCATTATCAAGACAAGTTCTTGAACGGGGCTCGTCGATCTTGAAAATATTTTCGGGTTGATGGTTCTTATATATCAAGTTTGAGATTGTTTCAAAGTGAGAAATTGATAATTAATTTATTCCAAATCTGTCTTGATACTAATTCTATAATATCAGTTCCAACAAGGTTTGGATTTCATTCGGAACAAATGCTCACATCAACATGTTAAAAGTGATTGTGAGAAAATATCGATTAAGGTACTATAAAAAAGGCCGAATTTCAAAATCTTATTTTTGAAGCAACTTAATATTTCGCGTGTCATGACGACAATCTGTCAATGTACAATGAAAAGGGAAATGGACAATACTTTTCCTCGTGGGGAGATAGAAAATGATCATAACAGTTTGAAGGCGGGCGGTTGATTGGTGGATTCGTCAAATTGCTTTAAAAAGATAAAAACTACGTGGGTTTTAGAGCCCTTAGCCATGATCCTCGTGAAGAACCATTAATTAAGGAGGGAATAGAGGGAATCTTTATATTTATTTGTTTATTTAAAGGGTGGTAAAGACAGAGACTGATCCAAAATCCCTCCGACCAAGACGTTCCCGGAAACCTAAGACAAAAGGAAATATATAAAAACAACGATGAAAGTGAAAAAGAAGAGATGCCTGCAGCACACATTCCCATTATTTTAATTTTCAATTCCGCCCTACTTTTTAGATCCGTAATGATTAAGTAAGTCCTTATCTTTTTGACCGATTTAAATTAGCAAAGTCCAATGCACACGCCGGAAGACTACATTGAAAATGTAAAAAGAAAAAAAAACATTCATGATTTGGTGGGGGGGGGGGCCTCTCCTTGATGATACCACACAAAAACTAAATAATTGTTAAGACGAAATAAAATAAAAATATGTTATGTGCGAAACTCACTTAGAATTTGTTATCTGAAATCATTAATTACTTCTCATTCCAACGCGATAAAAAAAAAATTAAACTTTTCATTTTTCTCAGGCCAAATGACTTCATACACAGAATCTTAGAGAAGTAATCCTTGTGGGTTTTGTTAACAGGTGTAGTAGTTATGACATCGGTGATATAAATAGCAAAAATTTAATTATTATTATTTTATAAGAAAAAATTTAATAAATGTAAAAAAAAATACTAAATTTAAATCACATATCTTGAATACCGGTTAACAAAATCCTTTTTATTTTAAAAGAAAAGAGCCTTTACTCATGAAAAATTTTAATATTGTTAATTGTAAAGCTTTATGTCAAATCGACACACTTACTATATTTTTGGATAGACCAACCAACCTTATCATCACCGCTTGAAATTAAAAAAAGAAAAAAACCCGTAAAAATTATAAAAAACAAAAATATCTTAATAAGATGATTATGGTATTTAGAAAGTTGAATCATTGGGTAATCACGTCACCCTCACGAATAACCCTGAACAAAAAGTAAGTGGGGGTGGGGGATGATAAGGATTGATAGAGAAGATTGAAACCAATAATTAGAGTCTCAATTACAATAAAAAATAAATTAACTAATTAATCGAAAGTTTTTCTTTTTTAATTTAAATTTTAAGACAAGGATGAAGAAGTTATTAAGGTCAATACGAAGGGAGGAGAGTGATGGTTGTTCATAGATGGGGATGTAAATGAGGTTCGAGAATCGTTTTCTATTCGAGTCTTAAAATTATTATTAAAATCATTCGTGAGTGCATATCAGCAGGCTCTGCTCGGCACGTTTACCCCCGTATTCACAAGGCATCATACATGTGAGCAGAGCAGAACAGCTGGTGTTCACTCCAAACTAAATCTCTCCTTCACTTCACTTCACTTACCCTCCAATCAATGTAATAATAATTAACTGTCAAAGAAAGATACAACTCCATCCCTCTATCTCCCCACTTCTCTCTCTCTATACAACTCCATCTTCTTCTTCTTCTTCGTCATCATCCAATAATGGAAGCACCACAACTACAACTACAACTACAACAGCAACAGCAACAACTCCACCTCCTCCTCCTCTTCTTCTTCTTCTACTCCCCATCACCTTGACACCACCACCACCCTCCCCCTCTCTCCAGAAAGACAGAAACAAACAAAAAGAAAAGAAAACGATGAAACCTTCCTCCTTGTTCTTCATCATCTTCTCCTTCTTCCTCATCTCTATCTTCCCCAGTACTTCTACTGCTGCTGCTGCTGCTGCTACTACTACAACAACAGCAGCAGCAGAAGCAGCACATCGACTCCTCCTTTCCTTTAAGTCATCCCTCCCCGACCCTTCTCTCCTCAGCGACTGGTCCCCTTCCACCCCTCTCTGTTCCTTCTCCTTCCTCTCCTGCATCAACTCCTCCTCCTCCTCCTTCTCTCTCTCCCTCTCCGGCCTCAACCTCTCCCTCCCCTTCTCCTCCATCTCCACCTTCCTCCTCCCACTTCCAGGCCTCCTCTCTCTCTCCCTCTCCCGCTCCTCTCTCCTCCCCTCCCCCTTCCCTCCCTCCCCCTGTCCCCTGCTCCCCTCCCCTTCTCCTCCCTCGACCTCTCCCACAACTCCCTCCCCTCCTCTCTCCCCGACCTCCACTCCATCTTCCTCTCCTGCCCTGGCCTCAAGTACTTCAACTTCTCCTCCAACCCCATCTCGACCGCCCCCTCCTACCAACCCCCCGCCACCCATGCTTCTCTTTCTAACTCCACCGCCCTCCAGGTTCTGGACTTGTCGAATTGCAGGATTTCTGGCGGGGGTATCGTGGCTTGGATCTCCGAGACTGTCGGTTGTGGCCAGCTGTCGTACCTGTCGCTCCGAGGTAACGCCGCGAGCGACTCCGGGGACTTGGATTTCTCCGGGTGCAGCAACCTCAAGTTTCTGGATATCTCAAACAATAATTTCTCGGCCACAGAGTTGTCATTTGGCGAGTCTGGGTGTTTGAGCTTGGAGCACCTGGATATTTCGTCGAACAGGTTCCCCGGCGACGTTGGGAGTTGGGTCTCTGGCTGTTCTCAGCTGCAGCTATTGAATCTCTCCAGCAACCGTTTCTCTGGCCCGGTTCAGTCCTTCCCGGTAAAGGCCCTGAAGTTTCTTTATCTGGACAACAATGGGTTCCAAGGTGAGTTGCCTTCGCATCTCGCAGATGCCTGCCATGGCCTCATCGAGCTCGATCTCTCTCACAATAACTTATCCGGCTCGATCCCTTCCGACTTTGGGTCGTGCTCTGTCCTGGAATCCCTGGATGTATCCAATAATAAGTTCTCCGGCGAGTTGCCCTCGGCCGTGTTTGCGAAGATGACTGGATTGAGGAAACTGAATCTGGGGTTCAACAATTTTGAGGGGAAGATGGACGATTATTGGTCTGTGTTGACTGGTTTAGAGACTTTGGATCTGAGTTCAAACAATCTTTCCGGTTTGATCCCTAGCGGGCTGTGCATGAACCCTCGGAGTGGCCTTAAGGAGCTTTTCCTCCAGAACAACATGTTCACGGGCTCGATTCCTCCGTCCTTGAGTAACTGCTCGCAGCTCGTCTCGCTGGACCTGAGCTTCAATAACTTGATGGGCGAGATCCCCTCGACCCTAGGATGGCTCCCGAGGCTCCAGGATCTGATGCTCCTTATGAACCAGCTCGAAGGGACCATCCCGGAAGGTCTCGCCTTCGCCCGGAGTCTCGAGAATTTGATACTCGACTTCAACGTGTTGACAGGGGAAATCCCTCCCGGGTTGCAGAATTGTACGAGCCTCAACTGGGTGTCTTTGTCGAACAATAGGCTGAGTGGCGAGATACCCGGTTGGTTTGGGAAGTTGTCTAACCTTGCAATCCTCAAGCTGAGCAACAACACTTTCTACGGCAGGATCCCGCCGGAGCTTGGCGATTCCCGAAGCCTCATCTGGTTGGATCTCAATACGAATTACTTGAATGGGAGCATACCGCCTGAATTATTTAAGGAATCGGGTGCCATTGAGGTGAAGATTAATACAGACAAACGTTATGCATACATCAAGAATGACGGTAGTAAGGCGTGCCACGGGGCGGGGAACTTGCTGGAGTTCGCGGGGATCAGGCCTGAGCAGCTTGGACGAATCTCCACTCGAAACCCATGCAACTTCACCCGGGTGTACAATGGCCTCTTGGAGCCTACTTTCAAGAATAATGGGTCTATGATTTTCCTCGACATCTCGCACAATATGCTCTCGGGCAGCATCCCGAAGGAGATTGGGTCTATGTACTATCTCTACATTTTGAACTTTGGGTACAACAACCTTTCTGGGATGATCCCTGCGGACGTTGGTGGCTTGCACAACCTCAACATTCTCGATCTCTCGAACAACGCACTGGAAGGGAGCATACCGCCAGCACTGAGCGGGTGCTCTATGCTAAACGAGATAAATCTGTCAGGCAATTTGCTCTCTGGTCTTATTCCTCAGATGGGCCAGCTGGGTACTTTCCCCGCTTCCAGCTTCTTGAACAACACGGGACTGTGCGGCATCCCTCTAGCGAAGTGCGAATCGGATAATTCCCTGGCTGGGGAATCACTACGCCAGAAATCCAACAAGAAGCAGGCCCATATCGCCAGTAGCATCGCGATGGGGCTCTTATTCACTCTATTATGCATCTTCAGCCTCGTTTTCATCGCTCTGGAGGCGAGAAAGAGGAGGAAAAAGAAGAAGACTCTCAATTCTGCTAGGGATATCTACATTGATGGCCGATCCCAGTCAGGCACAGCCGATACCAGCTGGAAACTGACGAGTGCACACGAGGCCCTCAGCATAAACCTCGCGACCTTTGAGAAGCCTTTAAGGAAGCTAACCTTTGCGGACCTTCTTGAAGCAACCAATGGCTTCCACAATGACAGCCTGATAGGTTCGGGTGGGTTTGGCGACGTGTACAAGGCCCAGTTGAAGGAAGGGAGCATCGTGGCAATCAAGAAGCTGATACATGTCAGCGGGCAGGGCGACCGTGAGTTCATGGCCGAGATGGAAACAATCGGGAAGATCAAGCACCGGAACCTCGTCTCCCTCCTTGGTTACTGTAAGGTCAAAGAGGAAAGACTTTTGGTTTACGAATACATGAAATACGGGAGCTTAGAAGATGCGTTTCATGATCGGAAGAACATCAGGATAAAGCTGAACTGGGCTGCAAGGAGGAAGATTGCAGTAGGTGCTGCGAGGGGACTCGCGTTCCTACACCATAACTGCATTCCACACATCATCCACCGGGACATGAAGTCGAGCAACGTCCTGCTTGATGAGAACCTGGAGGCGAGGGTATCTGATTTTGGGATGGCGAGGCTGATGAGTGCAATGGACACCCACCTGAGTGTGAGCACACTCGCAGGGACCCCAGGCTACGTCCCACCTGAGTACTATCAGAGCTTCCGGTGTTCAACAAAGGGAGACGTGTATAGCTACGGCGTTGTCCTCCTTGAGCTCCTCACGGGGAAACGGCCGACCGACTCGGCCGACTTCGGCGATAACAATCTCGTGGGGTGGGTGAAGCAGCACGCGAAAAGGAGGATAAGCGACGTGTTCGACCCAGAGCTCATGAAGGAGGACCCTAACCTCGAGATCGAGCTCCTCCAACACTTGAAGGTGGCGTGTGCATGCCTGGACGACAGGCCGCAGAAGAGACCGAACATGATACAAGTCCTGGCCATGTTCAAGGAAATCCACGCAGGGTACGGGCTCGACACCATGTCCTCCATTGTAACGGAGGATAGCGGGCTGTCGGCGGTCGAGATGTCCGACTTGACTATAAAGGAAGGCTCGGAAGTTGGGGATCAGTAGCACACTGCACAGCAAGTAAGGCTTCGCTCCGCCCTGCCATTCTCACGCTAACGGAAGAAGAGCGGGGGAATCGAACGGCTACGATCGAACGAGCGACGGATCAAGAGCGAGCCAAATATCATCACTTTGTTCCATCCGCTGAAGCAGAGAAAGATCCATTCGGGGTTTCAACTCTCTCAACACTTCTTTTCGTGAACAAAATGAGAATTCGTAGGAGATGAGATGAGATGAGATGAATCAAATGCCCATGATTCTGATTTGTAGCGACATGTTTTTTATTTATCTTTTTTTTTTGCCGTTTGTAGTGAACATAATATGTTTAGTGTATAATAATAGAGTATATTGATCAACCACATAACCCCACGATTAGGGTTATTTTTAAATGGACGATTAAGATTTTCTTTTTCGTTTTTTTTTAATTATTGTAAGATTAAAATGAATCTACATCATAAAATTCAACCAAATTAATCGACTAAATCTTAAATGTCTACCCATACCATTAAACGAAGAATATGATCAACTAGGAAACGAATACTCACCATTTTTACTCTTTATTTATAAAGAAAGGGTCATGTGTAGTGTAATGTACATCATGCATCTATCTATGCACTAATATGAAAGAACAATTCAAGTAACCGTCCTCAGGTCATGCTTTTGTTAAGTATGCTTACAAACCTCCCCGTAATTTGAATAAAAAAAATTTGAAATTTACAAAAGTAAAATTATTGAAAATAATAAGATTGTTACAGGGGGAGAGAGGGGTTAGAAACCACTGAACTTGTGGGAATCGAATTAAAGCTAATTGAACAGTGTCTCCCTCTCTTCCAATGCACAAAGTACGCCCATCATGCCCCCTTAAACAACATCCACAACATGACAAAGTCACAATTTGATTTCAGGTGTAATGTCACGAGGAGCAGTTCTTAACCATGGAGTTTGACAGCAAATGCCGCACCCGCCGACTGGGTCGGCGCAGCTGTAGATTGGCTTCTTAATCCCCTCGGACTGATAAGCGCACGGACCCATTCGTCGAGCACTATCACGCGGACCACTTACGGTCGGATCACGGCCAGAATTTTCGTTGCCCCCCTCCCATCCCCACCAACCCCATTTCCTAGCACCTTTCAAAATCGTACTTTCCGCGACAAATTTTTATAGTGTTTAATTTAACGTTGCAGCTGAACCATACAAGCCAAATCTAAGAATCTGAAATGTTTTCGTTGAAAGTGATCTCATATATGTGTTTACACGGTAAAGCCATTTTGGGCTTTAATAATGTTAAGGCTCATCATTGTGATGGCAGATGCGGTGGAAGGAGCACCCGGCTAAAGCTTAAGGACATCGAAGCAGGGCACGTCAAGGCAGGACACGTCGAAGTACGGACGAGGTGAACTTCGATCGAGACCTCATCGAAGGAAGTGACAATCGAAGGAAGAATTCCAGTTGAAGTTTTAAAATTTAGCCAATTTTCGATGGGAACTTCATTAGGACTTGATCGAAGTAAACAACGTGCAGTTAGTTTAAATAAAACATGTACAAAATGTGTCTAGCAGTTATGTTAGCGGTTTTATTAGCAATTATTGTTTGAATATGATTAAGTATTAGTATAAATATGTAGTCAGTCATTTGTAATAAACACACAACAATTATTCAAAGACCCTAAAGGGCTGCTTGGTTATCTCTTTGTACTTTGTTTTCCAGAAATGGAAGTAAGTGTTCGTGTTCATGTGCTTTTATTTATGTTCTTCACATTACTGTCTGTTTAAAAGTCTTGGCGACCATATTTTTTGAACATTTTTAATTTCCGTTATATCGCGATGTGTTTCTTCCACGAACATGGTGCCCTTTGCTTCGTGTAATAGTGACACTGTCCCTAATTATCCCGGACATCTCCAACTGGGGTTGTCCCCATTTGCATCCCCCTCCATTATTTCGGGACACAAGAAGAAATCCTCCCCACATGCGGGACCAACCCCGTCTGCGTTACTCGTCGACCCAGGCGTCGGCTCTCTTGTTACGTGCGTGAGAGCAATTCCTAATGGATTGGAAAGTGGAGTGTGACAGTGACAAATGGAGCTTTCGTTGAATTAAACCAATGGGCAAGATCGTTTAGCAGGGACTCGAGTCATGAATATTTGTTCGTTTTGTCATGTTGCAGACAGTTCTCCCTGGACGCCGTTTACCAAAATTTGTGAAATAAGGTATTAATTTTTAAAATTTATTGAATAATGTTAAAAATTCGCCGCCGATTTTTAAACATAAAAATAATAAAATACGGACTTCCTTTGAAATGTTGAAATTGATGTTTCAAATATCGATTTTTCTATATTTAAATTTAGAAATTATTCTTACAAAAGGTCAATTTTTTTTTTATTTTTAAACTTTGAAATCGGTATTACAAATGTCGATTTTCTTAAGACACATTCTTACATTAGATAATGAATTTTAAAATTAAGGATTCTATTTTGTAAAATATTTTGCTTAATTAAGTTATCAAGTAACAAAACTCAATTTTAGTTAGTGAAAGAGAAACAAGCGGTGGTTGTCGGGGGACTCTAACCCGAAATAATGAGATATTTCCAAATTGTGTTTGTGCTGTTTAAATATTAATTTTTTTTTTAAATTCGTGATTTAAAATGTGAATTTTGAAACTTAATGACAAAATATTTCTCGAAACCCTTACACTCAAAACACAATAAGTTTTTACTATGGTCCGTTTCGGGAACTTACGGAAAAGAAACATATTAATAATGGTTAAAGTTAAATTAATTATTGAATTAATTAAATTTGACAAAGCTTTTTTAAACTTTATGAATTAAAAAATACGATTAAACTTTATACATACCTCGTTTAGACTTTATGTGGTTAGAAAAAATTGCATGAGCAACCTAACACTGAATTATTTGTAAGTAAATTATTTAAAACGTCGAATAATGAACAAATTCGAGTAATTTTATTTCAAAAAGTATTTTAAAAAAAGGTACCCCAATTTCAAACCAACCAGATAAATGTCGAAATATATATATATACACACTAACACTGTAACAATAAGATGGGCTTCATAAAGCCCTAAGCCCATTGGACCACTTCCTAGACACAAGCCCCAAAACCCTTTCACTTAGGCCCTCCATTTTAGGTACAGGGATCAGCATAGACCTAGACCAGATATGTTTTGACTTCAATTCTTTTATTGGTCGAGCCTCAAAAAATCCTCCTTTTTTAACGAGTGAATGCACGCCCAGAGTCCAATATTTAGTAATTCCCGAACTCTATCAAGGATTATCGAAATAAGCAAAAATACTATTATTTCTACGGAAAATACCATTTATTGGTAGTTCAATCGACTGAATGAGTTTCGTGGAACAATGTTCACTCACCCATCAAGGGAATGACCATGAACTAAGTCCAAATGTTCGATTTTAATTATAAATAAACCATAAATTATTTCTTTAAATTGTTATGGTTATGTTAATAAAGTTAAAACATATTATATGAATTTTAAGAGAAAAATCGATTAAAATTATTTTATATTTTTATATATATGTTGGTTATACAATAGTCCTCTAAGGGGAGTGAATCCGTGTCTTTTGGCTCTAACATGAGCTTTCTATTACTAATAAAACCTAGCAGCGACAGGTTTGAAACCCTTGGTTTATAGTAAAACTTGGAGTAATATGTCTTAGACCGTGTTTGATTAGCCGATGCTTGATATGTAATGTTAACTCTAGAGCCTAAGAAGATTCCGTAGTGTTAGAGTTTTAGCACAAAACTGAGGTTTTCTGTAGTGAAAGAAAATGTACATGGAACTTTAAAGGTTTTTAAAATAACGGGTTTTTGCATTTAGATGATTTTCCTTTTATCAATTTGCTAAATGATCACACATAAAACTAGTTAGTGCATAATAAATGGAACATAGATTTATAATGGGTTGGTTATTAGCCTACGTCAACTTTTCACCATATTAGAATGAATATCATTATCGAACACAAGTAATAATTACAAAAGGTACAAATACTCTTTTATAGATATGTAGAGCTACAAAAGGTAAGAAGACTGTTCAGTAAAAAGTAACCAAGCGATGATTTACAACAAACTTTGGCTAAACCTCATATGCCCTCCGGTTGGGTTTAGTCCTTTCTCGACGACAGTGTCTACACCTGCTCCACTTCACTCACTGATAAGCTATTGTTTTAATAGATTCTGAGAAATGACAAGAAGCCATGAATTATGAAATGGATTCCATGTACACTAACCAAGTTCGGGAGTTGGTAGATACCCCAATAGGAGTAAAACC
The DNA here is from genome assembly GCA_029817735.1 of Melastoma sanguineum. Lineage (NCBI taxonomy): Eukaryota > Viridiplantae > Streptophyta > Magnoliopsida > Myrtales > Melastomataceae > Melastoma > Melastoma sanguineum. Next base: position 713,871 of record JARUPW010000084.1, on the reverse strand, counting down.
TATTGGATGCAAGTAGGTCTTCAAGTAAAAAATCAACATGGAAGGGAATGCTAGTACCTATAAAGCAAGGTTAGTGGCAAAATGTTTCATTTAGTGTCAATGAGATCGACTATGATGAAACATTTTCACCGGTTACAATGTTGAAGTCTATTTGGATTTTGTATGCTATTGCAGCTTAAAATGATTACAAGATTTGGTAAATAAATGTTAATATTGCTTTTCTAAACGGAAGGCTAGAGGATGAAGTGTACATAGTACAACCTCCTGGTTGTATTATAAGGTATGTAAGCTGAAGAGATCAATTTATGGATTAAAATAAGCGTCTAGGAGTTAGAACATAAGATTTAACGAAGCAATAAAAGATTTTGGTTACTTCAAGAATTCAAACGAGCCTTTACATTTACAAGAAGGCTAGTGGGAACATTATTGTCTTCCTAATGTTATATGCTGATGATATACTTCTAATTGACAATAGAAGTTCACCTTATAATCTACCAAAGATTGGCTGAATAAGTGTTTTGCATTGACAGATTTTGGGAAATGACCTGTATTTTAGGCGTTAGAATATACCAATATAGACAAAGGAGAATGCAAGGATTAAGTCATAGTACATATATTGACAATGTACCGAAGATATTCAATATGCGAGATTCCAAGAGAGGATTCTCACAATGTCATATGGTATATAACTCTCCAAGGCGATGTGTTCATATACACTAGAGGAGAGAAAGAGGATTGGTAAACTAACATATGTTTCTGCTATTGGATCTATCATGTACGCCTATATGTACAAGATATGACGTCTATATGCTTTGAACATGACAAGTAGATATTAGGGTGAACCTGAAAAGAGTCATTGGACAACATTCAAGACTATCCTCAAGTATCTAAGAATGACAAAAGATATGTTCCTGGTCTATTGAGGAGATGAAGAATTTATTGTCAGAGAATATATTGACACCAGTTTCCAGATAGATCGAGATGATCTGAAATCACATCTAGCTTATGTGTTTGTCTAAATGGAATAGTTGTTTACCGAAAAAGTTCTTAGCAATAAATAATTGCAGATTCTATAATAGAATCTAAGTACAAAGCAGCTTCAGAAGTTGCAAAAGAAGCTATTTGGATCGAGAACTTTATAACATAACTTGAAGTGATTCCTAATAGTAATGCTCCAATTTTGCTATACTATGACAACAATATTGCTATATCGCAAGCAAAGAAACCGATGTCTCGCCAACAATCCAAACATGTAGTACGAAATTATCAAATCCATAGAGAGATTGTTAAGAGGGGTGATATGTTGGTAAGTAAAGTTGATATTAGCGAGAATATCATAGATACACTCACGAAGGCTTTTTACCTTAGCAGAAACATGAGTCCCATGTGAGGAACCTAGGACTGAAAGTCCATAGTGCTTGACAATATTTCAAGTGGGAGATTGTTAGCGTGTGGACATATATACCAAGACACTTTGTAATATATATGGTTAATAAAAGTAAGTATTTATTGTTTACGATAAAATTATTCTTGATCGAAGAAATGTTTAGAAGGACTTGAACATTTAGATTAACAATGAGTATAACTCAAGTTGAGTTAGATTGAAGGATGGATATTCAAGTGACACTTGGGGTGTTCGAGTTTAGGGATACACTGAACTCGACCTGTTTAAAGAGAACACAATATGTTAAGCGTTATTGGTTACTTCTCTTGTTAAACGAATGTAACTGATCCCCTGACTTGGTACCTTCATTAATTCTGTGTGGAGTTATACACATGCTGTTAAAAACAGTCTTCAATAAGATTGTGAATAATATGATTATTGGGCAAATAGTGAGAATAATCTTGAGTCAATATAGGATTGATTGCTCTCTTAGATTAAAGAGTTGAAATTTTGGCCTCTTGATTGAGCTTAGTGATTTTAAATATATGGTCGGGGAGAAAATGTTTATCACTAAAGTTAGGATCTATTATATTTCATAAATCAAGTAAAATGATTAATTCAGTTATGACATATTATGCACTAAAATAATCAGAACGTCGGTGAGATGGAGAGATTTAAATTATTTAGTTATGATACCAACATTATATTACGTTGGGTGACTAAAAATTGTACTGGACCTTCGTATATTAGAACTTAGAGGGTCGCACTGAGAAAGAACATCGACGCAAACATTCTTTATTTAATTCTAATGGTATAAGAATTAAAAGATATGAGTTTCATTATTCGAATTTATCAGTTACAAATGTATTCTGAAATATTGGAAGTATAAAATTCTAGTATTGAATTTATGTTTGATGTAAGTTATATGATAATAATAATAATAATAATAATAATAATAATAATAATAATATATATTATATTTTAATTGCGATTTGAACACGATGGTATCCACTATTTGGGAAATCCCATATGTTAAGAAATCCATGTTAATCAGCTAGGTTGTAGCTTTGATACGTAGTATTAAGTTATTTAACTTTGATAAATAAAATTTATGGTGGCACCCAATTGTTAAGTAATTTTACATTGTAAATTGTTAAAGTCGACCTTATAAAGGGTGGGTGAAGTATGCTCCTACAGTAAATAGGCCCCACGTCGACGGGTATGCTCCTAGAGCAAATAAACCTCTCGTCGACGAGTATTTTACCCAAGCAAATAGACATCATGCTGACGAGTATGGTCCTAGAGTATACAGATTCTTGTCCACGAATATATCTCCATACCAAATAGATCTCCTATTGAAGAGTATATTCCCAGAGCAAATAGATTTTCCGTCGACGAGTATGTCCTCATAGCAAACCCACCGCCAGAGGTCGAAATAGAGTTGTGCAGCGCTGCCCACTAGCCTTTAAAGATGTTGTGGCACATGTGGTAGAACAAATGATGCCAAATGATATTCATCGGGGGGATATATCTCTTTACAAGAACACATACCCTGAGTACATAACATAGAATTCCAATTCCCACGAGACTGACACGTACTATGAGTTCACTTCCTCCGTGGGAACCTATACCATGAATATATAATCAAGAAATTCCACTTCCCACGAGACTGGCACATGTCATAGGTTCACACCCTCTATAGGAATGCGTTCCCTGAGTATATATACAAGAAATTTCAACTCCCGTGAGGATACATAGTTTGACACATACCTTGGGATCACACAACTTGGTGCTAACAGACAAAGTGACTAGCTGGATGACACTTTGTTAATCGATATTGTTTCACCAACAAAGAGGGGGCTTATGTTGACAAGGAAGATCTTGGACCTTGGATGGAAGAGGCTCTTTGGTAAGTCCACGAGAATGAGCGGTTCAACAACGTCTACGTAAGACATATTCATGACAAGTCTACAAAGGTGGAGTAAGTCTACTATGTGGAAGGGAACTACCTTAAGTTTATGAAGGTTAAGTCTACGACGTCATCTTAGGAAAGTTTATAAGGTAGACTACAATAGACCATGCCACGATCTCCGTGATTTCATGAGAGTAGTTATAACCTTGTAATCATTAGAAGATAGCAGGTTTGAAGGAAGTCTGTAGTAAGTTAAAACCTACAGTATCGACCCAGGTGAAGCCTATGAAAATGGGTGCCGGGGGGGGGGGAGTGTAAGTAGAATGGGCAGGGGGAGGCATGCGGGTAGTATGAGTCGCCGGTAGTGTCCGCATGGAGGGGTATCGACAGATGAGTGGGTGGAGGGAGGAGTGCGGGTGGGTAGATAGTGCGAGGGTAGGAGTGGCGTATAGTGCGTGAGATGGGTGGGGGAGAGGAGTGTGAAATGAACCCTAATTTCTCCCATGATTTTATCCCTGAAAAACGAAGAAACGGAGTTAGTGTCACATTGATGCCATGTATTACTTCGTTGGTGATTCCGGCCAACGGAGAATAAACACAATGTAACGTCTTAAGATGAGAATATATGATGGTAATAGATTGGAAAAAATTTACTAAGTTCAATATATATTTGATACTATGGCCTATTTCTTATGGCCTTAAGCTTTTTGGTTTCATTTGTAAGACAACGTTTGTAAATACAATTCGTCCTATTTCATCATTTTATTATTGGCGACCACGTACTGAATCCTTGTGAAGTTTGTACCAAATATATTGGGGTTCTAATTTCGTGTTGCAATTCCGTGGCCAACAATATCCTAGTGTCACGATTGAGAGTCATATTTTGTTTATAATTTTAATATTGTAATTGAGGATAGCAACATAAGAGCGATATTGATTAAATTTTACAAAGTAAAACCACATTTCGTAACACTTCATCAAGACCAACCATATTTTCATGAATATCTCGGAACATGGGGAGCGACATCATAATTTAGCCTTAGGATAGCGCGGAAGAGAAAGTAAATGACTCGGACCGACCAGCAACCATAAACAAAAACAAAACCAAAATCGAAAAAAAAATGATGTTACATCCAAACGAGGATTGTACCGTTATACAATTAGTTTTAAAAGAAATTTACGAAATGCGATTTGAGTTTCGAGAATACCAAAATACTGCCCCTAAGTTGCAGTTTGAAACCGCGACTTTCATTTTACAAAGAAGTCGCGAATAATCTGTCAAAGTTGCGGATTTAAATCTTAACTTAGAAAGACTTAGTGAAAAATTGAAGCGAAGGGGCGTCCCGCTGTTTTATGGAAGTTGCAGTTTCAAATCCCAACTTTGGTACAGGCACCATGACCCCCCCATTCACTCTAATTTTTCACTATGTCTTTCTTAAGTGGCAATTTCAAATCGCGACTTTCATTTGAAAGTCGGGATTTCAAACCCCGACTTTGGTCCACATATCATGCTCCATTTTCTCCAATTTTTACTAAGTATTCCTAAGTCAACCGCGATTTTTTTTGTAAAGTGAAAGTCACTATTTGAAACCACGATTTAAGGATAATATTTAGGATATTTTCGAAATTAGTACCATATTTTTCGTATATTCCTAAAATACGGAAATATGGTTAGTTTTATCCTTCGACGATAAAATTATATTTTACGAAATTTGGACAGTATTTCACGAATTTTCTTTTAAACTAACGGTATTACCTTCCAAAACTCGAAAATTACATACCAACCCGTCCAATCCAAACCACGGCGACCAAAAACATATAAGTGACAAAAAAGGAGAAAGTTCGTGCTTTTGTTGTTTTCATCCGAAGAGTGAGGGGAGGAGGAGGAATCAAATCCAATTAACCTTTGGTTGGTTCTGTCCGGACCACTCCATCCATCCATCCACCGCCCTCGAATGGGCGATCACCCGTTCCTGCATCCCACCACCGTCGTCACCAGGTTTCATATCTCTCGTGTTTCTTTCCTTTCTTTTTGTTTGGATCATCGGAAGGGGTGGTGGTGGTGGTGGTGGTGGTTGGTGCTTGGGATCTGATCGTATTTTGGGCAGGAGTTTCATGTTTCCTTCTTACATGTGGGAGCTTTCACTCCTTCGAGCTTTCTCTTTTCCCTCCTTCCTCCATTGAATTGAAGAAAAGGAGCGGAAGAAGATTAGGTCAGAAGTAAAATCGACTTGTTATATGGAGATGTCGGCACAGTTTTTTATTGATGAGTCCATTTGTTACTACTACTTCATTCCTTGTTCTCAGCAAAAAAATTAAGGGCGCGTTTGGTTGTCCGGTTGTTAAGTTCCACCTTCCTGAAGGGCGCTTTTCGGGTTAACGGAGAAACACTTTCTCATTCGAGGGATGGGGATTTTTTCTTTTGGCGGGGTGGGGGGGGGGGATGAATTAGGGGCATGAACTGTGTTGTGTCTCTGCTGGTACCCTGTTAGCGACGTTTTGGCCAAAATGATAAAATGTTTTGGCTCTGCATATTTTGCCTTCCCTGGATTGTAATGAGACCATGTCTCTGGTTCTCAACGGGATGGGAGATTCACTCGTCTCTTGTTATTATTATTTTTTAGTTTTCCATGGAGGCTTACACAACAGCGGAGGTATACAAGAATCGTTGCAATTTGAAAGAAGACATTTGAGGGACATATCGGAGGAAATGGACTTAGGCACCATATCATATATATGGAGGTTTAGTCCCTCATCACACTCGACGGTGATGGGCAATGCCAGAAAGGTTATTATGCCCGGGGGGGGCGGGGGAGTCACTTGAAAAAAATGATTTAATAAACTTTACATACATTACCTAGCAACTGTTTGGCATATAGGAGACTGTAATGATCCATATAGTTGATTCGAGAATTTAAGGTATAGATGATTACGACTCTAATGTTCAACTTGAGCGAGAGTTGGATTCCCCTCATTTAATGGAGGTTACCAGTTGATCAGATGTTGCCTATGCAGAGAATTCTCTGGTTAGCATTAGTAGTAGGTAAGGGTACGATGTGGACATATATATTATCATGTCCCGGTGAATATTTGTGGAGATGTTGTTTTTATGCTTCACGCCTTCGACCGACATCTTGCTGGAAAATAACTTTATTGTTGCACTAAGGGGGGCTGTCTTATAGACAAACGCCGGGCTTATGAACATGGGAGAATGACCATGATGAAAACAGTATCTCTTACTTTGTTTACTTTTGCTGTGACAGATGTAGGAAATGGGTTACTCGGAGTGTGATCAGGCCCCTGTGATGCTGCAGCTGCAAAAATGGGGTCCTTCTCCACTTCAGTCCGATCTCTCAGAGTTCCGGGAGGCATTCATCTCCCCAACTAGGCAACTTCTTCTATTGCTTTCCTATCACCATCAAGCGTTACTACTTCCTCTGCATACAGGTCCTCAACCATGACAAATTATGATAATATTTTGCGTCTGACTTGCAATACTTAGATTGATGATGGTTCATTTCCATTTTCTCAAAAACTCCTGCAGGCAACAAGTGCTCAGAATATGTCAGTGGCAGGAACTTTCTTGATCCATGCACATCATCTTATGATGACCATGATGCTCCAAACATAAAAGATCACTCGTTAGGGGCATGTAACAGCGAAGAATTGCGTGGTGGCAAGTCTCAAGAAAATTGTAGTTATCCCTTTATTTCTGATGTAAATTCACTGGCTTGGGGTGCTTATGGCGACACTTATGGTCATCAGCTGGTTGCTCCTTTCAAGGAATTCTTATTTGTTTCCGGAAGCCATGGGGTTACTGTCCATGCTTTTTGTCGGCATGATGACACCACTAGTGGGGTTGGAAATGTTGGCGACTCTCACTTGGCCTCAGGGAGGTGGACAGAATGGGGGGCGTCTGTCTCAATAGCTGCTAGCGAGGAGCCCAGTTCAAATTATTCATGCAGTGAAAATGCAGATGGATTCAGGCAAAGTGATGGCATGTCTGGTAGAAATGATTCAAAGAAATGGCTTCAATCTTACTTTACAGAGGTCGAAACAGTGAAAGAATCTGATGGTTATTTTTGGGTGAGGCTTCCTGCGAGGTCGTCTTATCCGAGCACTGCAAAGGTTGTCTCATTTAGTCTCTTTGGAGATACATCAGATGACCCTAATCTGCATGAACATGTGACAAATGATTGTGCCAATTATCGGGGTATAAATCTTGATCCGGGGGATCGTGATTCAAATGTTAGGTCATCACGCACCAACGTTAATTCCGGTATCATTTCTGCCTTATTAGGTTCTCAAAACACAGGTTCATACCACAGTTCTAAAGTTTTTTCTTCTGCGTCACACCAGTTACTTGGGTTTGCTATACAATTGGTGGACTCCAGTTCAGCAGACAGTGGCTATGTCAGCAAAAGTGACAGGAAGAGAAATTTTGTTTTTGTGTGTCGGTTGTCCACTGTGGGACTACAGTGGGTTTCTCATGTGGATCTTGAGGATACACCTGTTAGTCCTGCTGGTGATTGGACAGATTTTAGTTTTTCTGGAAGTGTTCTTGTTTGCCTCACTTCCTCAGGCCAGATGTGTTTTTATTCCTCCATGTCCGGTCAGTATGTGGGACATCTCGATATTTTACAAGCCTGTGGACTTAATCTTCAGTTGAAAGAATATCAGCCGAAGAGGACAAACCCAGGAGTTTGTATTGAAACAGAACATAGTGGAGATGTTTGCGAGTCGGCGTCTGAAAGTGGGCACCATTTTACGAAAATGAAGTTTAGAAGGTTAGTTACTGCTTCACACACTTCCCTACTAGGAGCTATTGATGAGAATGGTATTACATTTGTCATAAGTGCTGCAGAGTACCTTTCAGATACTTGCTATCCAAGATCAAGCCTTCTGCCTGATATCCACAATTTAGGTAGCTTAGTTGGGTGTGTGGTCAATGGTTATGACATAAGCCACACTTGTTTGCCAAAAGTACAGCAAACTGAAAGGGTTCTTTCAGCAGCATCTCCCCTGGTAGGTGACATGGGAACCTTCACATTCCAGAAATTCCAAAGATGTACCAAAGGAAAGCCGAGTGGCACATCGATACAGTCAAAATATATGCGCAAAATATTTCTTCCTTTTGATGGTTTTACAAAGGATGACTGCATTTGTTTATCTCCCTTGGGAATCACACGGCTAGTGAGAAATAACTGGAAGGAGAAACACTGCAGGCAAGTTAGGCACCATCATTTGTGGGTGGATTCAGTTTTTCATGATGATAAGTGCTTGAATTCCCAAACAGATGTGGGCCTTGTAGGAGAAATCAAAGATCATCCAGACGAAGTCAGAGTTGGATGCAGTTTCCAGGGTTGTTTATATGTGGTGACTCCACTAGGTCTTGCTGTAGCTCTTCCATCTCGATCAAGGTTATCTGATTATCATGTTGATCCAATTGAGCTTCCAAAAGGAGAAAGGCCGAGGGGAATCGGGGAATATATTGATGTCGGGCAAACTTTACTGCATTCTCACTGGAAAGTTCGTTCTCTGGATCAAGTTATTCTCAATGAAGGCCTCAAAGTGGTGGACCGATTATGTGGAGAAAATGGTGAGACTGGTTTTTGATATTTGTTTGTCTTCTACTGCATTAACCCATTGCTGTTTCTCGTTATAGTAGATATTAAGAATCAAGAGTTAATAGATCATGTGAGTCAACCTCAGCCTTGCAATTGGACGTCTGTTTGGCAATTGATGATAGGGTTGTACTTATAGCTGTATCAAGAGTATAATTTGCTTTTTCCTCACTGTCTTTAATATATTGGAACTGCATTTTTCTTTTATACATGCTTTGTATATTCCAAGAGTTAATGCTTGGCATTACAGGGTGGGACTTCAAATATCCCCAAATGCGTCAGCTACAACTAGCACTGGTGTACCTGAAGTTTGATGAAATAGACCAGTAAGATGCCAATGCATTTCTTTTGTTATATTCCATAATTTTTCCTTTCTAGAAAACAAAATAGCATTGTATATTACAAATCAGCAAGACCGAATACTTAAGCATACCATGCTTCTTTTGGGGCTATCCTAAGTTTGCTGCTTCATGCTTTCTATTGTAGTTCTTAGGATAAATGTAAGTCTATTCATAAAACTTTTGTCTAAGGTTTCATTTGGAACTAGAACTTTGAATGGGGGAAAAGGAGTGCTTTTGTAAAAATGAAGTGTTAATATCTGGCTACTTGTCATCCATAAATTTTAAGACCTTTTGGTTTGTTTTCCAAAATCTTGTGTAACAATTTCACTAAAGCTGCTAAAACCGATTTGACCTATGTTAGACACACTGTTCAAAGAAGGTTTTTCAGATGACTGCAGGGAAAGGAGTTGCTGCTGTTAGTTGTGAAATAGTTCTTTTGGATATATTATCGCGATTTATTAAATTACTGTTTCTATTCTCACTCCCCTCATTCATTAATAGTTCTATTGTGCGTGAAAAGTTTCATATGTTTTCCATGCAAAAATTTGTTTAGTCTGCATTTACCACTATTTTTTGTCCGAGCTGATGGGGTATCCACAAGTCCAGCATATTTATTTTTGGAGCAAATTTTGTATAATAATGGAATTGGTGGATTTCTCCCTGGTTTCAATCCTGCTGCTCGTGAAGTTACAAGTTTTCATTGTAGAATTGTTTTGTTTCCTATCGTCCACTATTTTAACTTTCCAATTTCGGATAGAAGGAAAGATTTCCATAGTCGTTCTAAGTGCATGACCTTGGTATGATGGGGGATGCCACTTCCTTCTTTGATAAATTGAATTTGTTGATGAGTAGATCTCTCAAGATGCTTTTATCTGTCAATCTTTACGAAGAAGGCATTATGAAGATGTTATTTCACACAGCTTTATTAGTGTCCAGGAAAGCTAGTATCGATAATGATGTCACTGCCGCATTGAGGTAAGAACAGATTCTGAGCTTGTCTTATACTTGATATCTCATTTCAATAAAAATGAGGTGGTCACGATTGGCAATGCAGATGAATAGTGAAACGAATCTCCATATTTGAGTGGCTTATTCTGTCTCAGGAATTTTAGTTTTAAATGCTACCTGTGCATATGAATAAACGGCTGCTCGCCATATAGGGGAACCAAATGGAACTTGGACAATCTTTCTTTTTAAGAATACTTTCTGGAGGTGATGAATCAAATAGTCAACATGAACTTGGAAGATTTGCTTGAGCATGCATTATTTGCCAGATATCTTTCTCGGTGAAAAGTTGGTTTTGAAGTAACATTTTTTTTATTCTTCTCAGGCTTCTTGCTGTTGCATCTTCCTTTGCTACAAAAATTCTTCGAATTTGTGGATCGCTACAGCAGAACGTAGAAGCTTATAAACTAATTGGCTGCTGTGATCAAGCATGTACTCTCTCTTCTTTTATAGGAAGAATGCAAAACAAGACTGAGAAATTGAAGACACTTAAAGATATGGCATACCTTTTGGAAGTCATTCGTAGTTTCCAACGGCGACTTGGCGTCAAAGTCCCAAGGCCAGCCGGAGTGGTATGATCACAAGTGAATATATGTTATTCCTGGGTATTTCATATCGTGTTTAGTCACTTATTTATTTCTCCTTTTGCAGGAAAATGAAAGGGGTGCTCTGATTTTGGCAAAAAGTGTGTTTGAACCTGATGAGTTAGGACTCTCTGTAGTACCTGTCAATTTGAAATCTCACGGGACTTTGGGTGATCATGAAAATTCTCTGTCTGTATCATCACAAAGAGTTGGTGATGAGAAGACTTTGGCCTTGGCGCCAGTAGAATTTTATCTATCTGCCCCAAACTGTGAGAATGTAGGTGATTCAACTGCTATTGTTCCTCTTGGAGCAGAGAGGTTAATTCTAAGCAGAAATATCATCCCGGTAGAGAATCCATTGGAGATGATGACACGCTGGAAAACAGAAGATCTAGATCTAAAAACGGTTGTGAAAGATGCATTATTCTCAGGTCGTCTTCCCTTGGCTGTTCTTCAATTGCACCTTCATCGATCAGGAGATTTGGGTGGTGGAAAAGAAAAGAGCGATTATTTCACTGAAGTTCGTGACATAGGAAGGGCTATTGCTTATGACCTACTTTTGAAGGTATATTATGGTGAAATACTTCCCAATATGGGAGTAAGTTTTGCAGCTCATTATTATATTTATCAGAAACAAAAGACTGATAATAGTTAGCAGGGTGAAATTGGACTTGCCTTAGAGACACTACAAAGACTTGGAGAAGACATAAGGACCAGTTTGAAGCAATTACTCCTTGGGTCATTGCGGAGATCTTTGCGGGCAGAAATTGTTGAAGTAATGGAAACCTGTGGTTATCTGGGATCAAGTGAGCACTATGCGTTGGACACAATCAATCTTATCGAGGTAATTTGGAATAATGCGCCATAAATTGTAGTAAAGCACTGAATCTGGTAAAGCTTCAATTTTCCAAAAGGTTATTCTGACATAATTTTTTCTTCATTATGTTTGGGATTGAAAAGAGGCTATATCCTAGCAGTTGCTTTTGGAGAACTTTCTATTCTAAGCAAGAAGATTATGGGAATGGAACTTCAAATTCTGATGCATCACGAGAAGATGATTCCCAGCTATCGCTGTCCACATTATTCACTGAAGTAACCATTGAATGTGGCGAAGTTGACGGGGTTGTGCTAGGTCCATGGGTAAATCTGAGCAGCAATTATACAGATTATCCTGTAAATGAAGAAAGTGCTCTCACTGGTTACTGGGCTGCTGCAGCTGTTTGGTCTAACAATTGGGATCAGAAGACAATTGATCGGGTCTGTCTTTATCTTTGTCTCTGCTGTTGCATGTCACTTGCTGTAAAGAGTCGCTGTTTTGGTTTTTCTTATTTTGGTTATATAGTGATTATCACTACGGAATTTGAAAGCCTCCCGTGAGTCTTGCGACACAATTAACTATACCACTCAGTCATCTTGTTTGTGCTTATGTTTGATGTGAATGGTAATTTAATAAGATATGCTGGGAAATATGCTTTCTATTTTCTCAAGTATGGAAATATCTTGGTATACCTTTGGTGGACTGGAACAGTGAACGTGTTAGATTTCTCGAGTATTCGCAAAAAACTTTCTTTGAATACTGTTTTTATGGGTTCAAGTAGATCTTATTTGCAGCATAATGTTGTAGAACCTCCTAACAGATGACTGCTTTAATACAGGTAGTACTGGATCAACCTTTCCTCATGGGTGTTCATTTGCTATGGGATTCACAACTTGAGTACCATATTTCACATAATGACTGGGAAGAAGTTGCCAAGTTGCTAGATTTAGTGCCTCCCTCCTCTTTATCCGATGGAAGGCTTCGAATTGCTTTCAATGATCTACAGTCACCTTCGACTATTGTGTACAACACAGAAATTAGTACTAGTGAGGATTATTCATGTGCTGACAAGGATATAGGTGCTGCCTTTATGGATGTTCCTAATGTAAAGATCTTCCGGCATCCTGTTGGTTTGATGAGTTCGTTTTGGTTAAGGATGCGCTTGGAGGCAGAACTTGCAAAGAAGTTTATTTTCTTGCAGGAATTCTGGGGAAACACATCTATCATAGTGTCTCTTCTGGCTCAATCTGGCTTTATCACCGGAAAGCATGGTATCGCTTCAGATGGTAATTTGTTGGATGTGAAGAACGAACCTAATATTGTGCTTGGTTTGCATAAAACGTTTGTGTGCCACTGTATACAACTTTGCCAGCCAAACCTTCTGGACCTTTACCTTGATAATCATATGCCGGATCTGGATGGCGAATCTCTTGGTTCTTTGCTGGAAGCTGTGGTAAGTTCTCACATCCATTGAGTTTTCCATGTCACCCTAATTCATCACTTATTAGTGTGTTGTTTTTTAATGTCTTAAGCTTTGTAATGATTTATCTGTAGGGTGATTGCCAATGGGCAAGGTGGTTGCTCTTCTCTAGGGTTGAAGGGTTTGAATATGAGGCATCCTTTGCCAACTGTCGCTCTATAATAACACCGGGCTTATCACCACGTAATAATCTGGATGTGCAAATGATCAAGGAGACAATGCGCACAGTTGACGAGATTGCTGAAGGAGGCGGCGAGTTGGCTGCTCTAGCAACTTTGATGTATGCCCATGTTCCCATTCAGAATTGCTTAAGTGTAGGCAGTGTCAAGAGGCAGAGTAGTGCTGCTCAGTGCACACTAGAGAATCTTCAGCCCATCTTGCAACATTTTACCACCTTACGGCGTGCACTTGTTGCTGCGTGCTTTGGGCAAGAAACACCATATAGTCTTTCTGGGAACAAAGCAAGAAGTGGTGGGCTGCAGTACTTTCCTTATGTTTCTGATTTCTTGAAACACTTCTTTACTAGAAATTCTAAGATTTATTTTTCTTTTCCCAGTGTATGGTACTTCATCTTTAGCAAATTATTTAGTTTGGCGGGAACACATATTCTTTTCTTCGGATCGTGATACTTCTCTTCTACAAATGCTGCCTTGCTGGTTTCCAAAAGCTGTGCGGAATTTAGTTCAGCTTTACATTCAGGTAGCTTGTGGGTTGAGCTCTCTATTCCTATAATCTCTTTTTCTCCTTACTGTTATTGGTTTGATACGTTTGGGAAAAAGTTGCTTGGTTTCCCTACGACTTATGAACTAGTGCTGCTTAAATAATACTATTTGATACCAGTTTTTCTTCTGACTTCACATTGCAGGGTCCTCTTGCTTGGCAATCATTAACAGGACCTGAGTATACACTACGCCCTGATGCTCAGCTTCTTTTAAGTAGTAATGAATTTTCTCATATCAGCCCTATTAGTTGGGAAGCAACCATCCAAAAGCGCATCGGGGAGAAGCTTTATAGTTCTTCGATAAAGGCATGTCCAAGTGCTTGTCCTTTCATTCTACAATTTGTGTTTCTGATTCTATTTAATGAAGCTCCTGTTTCTATGTTAAAGAGTGATCTCAAGGCACTGTTACGAACCTCAGTAGAAACATTTAAATACAGTTTAAATTTTGACAAAATTTTTGTAAGTAGAATCAAGGATGACATGTCAAGACAGTGCATAAAATAGTTTTCCGAGCTCTTAGTTAGGATGCTGGTCCACAAAGGTGGGTAACTTGCCTCAAAGTAAGATAGTCTCCTATATGCAAGCAGTGCCAAATAGGTATATATGTGGATAAACATGTCTACGGTTCTATGGCTTGAAAAGGATAAAATAGGACATACATACGTCGATCATTCCTATGCTGTTGGATTACCGCTTTTTACAACAGTGATGTGATGCTAAGTTTCTTTAAATTTAAGCATATACAATGGCTGCTAGTCAGAGACCTTTTCTTGGATTAATCTGGTAGTTTTCTTGGCTGCTCTCAGTTGAACAATCTCCTGAACAGTACTCATTGAAAAATACTTATTATATAACTGAACTCACTGATTGTGTATCCTGCTGAATAAAATTCAAGAAATCTGAAAATCATGTAGTGTCAAAAGGAAGGTATAGAGTTTAAGATAAAAATGGAAGAACCTGTAGAGCAGGATTATTTATTTTGGTAGAAATGGGAATTCAATAGCTGAGTTAAGTAAAAAATACAATCATCAGCGTCCATTCCATGCATGAAATGTCCCTATGCAAAAGGGCGATGACTGAATGAAGAGGGTAGCAAAATCATCCCCTTGGGCCATAGCCATCCTTGCCAATTTGTCCGCCACTTGATTCCCCTCTCGCCTAATGTGGTTGACAGAGGTTCACCTAAAGTGCCTAGAAAGCGACCTGCATTTGCCAATGATGGGTAGGGTTAACCCACAATAATTTGCAGCTCGTGTTACATGTCTAACTACGATCTCTGCGTATAATTGCACCGCAAACATCCTGTATGCCCATATTCTTTGCGAATAGCATTCGTTCATATGGTGCCAACATTTCGGCCATGAGGTATTTAGTGGGCTGAATTTTCTTGGAGAAGCCAGATATACAGTTCCCATGTTGATCCCTAATGAACCCACCTAGGCTGTTGATGGAAGGTTGTTTCTTATTGCTGCATTAGTGTTGAAAGTGAAGTGGGAGATTGTGGAAACTGTCCACTTTATTGGTTGGCGGGGTTGTGCATTAAAAGCCAAAGCCTTTGTAGGTGTTAGGGCTTGAATCTCCCAAGGATGGTAGCCTCGATATTGCCACCAAGCCTTCCTTATCAATGACATGGTTATTCCTTCTTATCCAGAGGTTCCGAATAGTTTATGTGAATAGGATATTCTACTGTATTCTTTGATGCTTTTGCCTGTTGTTGGATAGGTTGGCCTTGAGCCATTCTGTGACAGGTTTGGCAAAGGAGTCCATCTTTTGAGGTATGGGTAGGGCGTCCCAGATGACTTAGGCAAAAGGGCAGTCTCTGGTTAGGTGCTGGACACTTTTATTGTCTAATTCACTTAATGGGCATGCATTGTGTTGATAATGTGTCTTTCTTGGAGGAGATTCTTGGTAGGGAGTCTATTCCACCATTCTAGCTAGATGAATATCTTCTATTCCAGTAGATGTTTCCAGATCCACTTTAGGTTTAGTTTGCTGTGTTACTGGCTAAATGGGGTTATTTAAAAATGTAGCAAACCTTTTGTTTTGTTTCTTCCAGGTTTATTTTGCTTCTCTCAAATATTGATCGCTTGCACGTTTCTTTACTCTAGGAAACGGGACCTGGATTTGAACAATATCTTAACCGCGGACGCTCTTTGGCGGCTTTCAATCACCTTCTTAGTGTTAGAGTGCAGAAGTTTAAATCAGAAGGAGATTCTGGGGCTTTGGAGCCTGTACAGGGAAACATTCAATCAGATATTCAAGCACTTCTTGCCCCCATTTCCCATAGCGAAGAAGATCTTATTTCTTATGTAAGTTGTGTTCTTTTACTTGGAGTGATGCCTTGATTTTATTCACCTTTAATTTGGTTCTGAACCCTGTTTAGGGTCTTTGCAGTTCTGCCCACTGAATAGCACTTGATGAGTTGATTGAACTGTAGTAAATATAAATGTGCATTCCCATGCAAAAAATGGCTTTAGCTAGTGCAGGGATAATAAAAGATTGACCTGCCTTTACGTCAATACTTGTCCTCAATGAAATGAATTTGTCTCTTAAAATATCTAAATGGAAAAAACAGAGTAGTTGGACTACTGAAAACCGTTGGATAGGCTAACGATTGGAAAGACGTGACTTCAGTTAAATTTAAAAAGTGCCAAGGTTTGCACTTTCTTTTTGTTTTTTTTTTTTGAAACTTAAAATCTTTTCAGTGGACTATTGGTTGGTAAAAGTTAAGCCAAGCTAGTCAGGTCTTTTCAATGTTGTAGTGACATTGACTGGTAAAATTTACATGACAGAGGGTTGAGACGAACCATTGGTTGAGTACTGAAAGATCTAACTCAATTTGATATCCGGTGGAGTGATATGAAGCTAAAATATGCATTGGGTCCTATGGTGTCTTTAAGACTCCATAAGCTCCCAAGATAAGACTGAAATTTACATTGAATCTCTGCTCGACAAAAAAGAAAGTCCATCAATGCTCTTTTATATGTCAAAGAGTGCAAAAAATTATATCATGTTAATCCATCCATGCAAAACACTTTAGCAGATTACACCAAGAGCAGTATTTAACTTACTTCCTTCAAAATTTTAGTATCATAAGGTACCTGAGAATTTTGATCTGACAAAAGATTGAAGACATATAATTATAAATAGCCACTTGGAAAATTTCATTCTAACCCCATTAGAAAACTTCAAAGAGGATTAGTAACATTGGCTTTCCTTTTTTTTTGGTAGCTAGGGAAGATGAAATAATCAAAAGCCAAAGTGTAAAATATTGCAGGGGATTGTTTCTAGATGATATCGGAAAAGGGAAAACCATGGTTATTATTTTGGAAATCTGGACTGTTTCCTCACAATGTACTTGATTGCGGCATTTCTTCTTTGGACCTCTTTTAAGTCTTAACTTTGATTAGATCATGTTATATTATGTGCTACTTTGATTGGGCTGAATTAGGTGTGATACTACCATGGGGTGAAGAATGAGTGCCAGAGCTGTTTAATTCAAGCTTCTTCTTTCTCATCGTCTAGGCAGTTGCTTTGCTGTTGTGACCCAGTGATATCTCATGTTGATTTTTGATATCTCATCTGCGTGAAAATTCTCATCGATATTTCTATGATCTGCAACTTATTTCAGGTTGTCCCTGTTGCTATTATGCATTTTGACGATCCCGTGTTGGTGTCCGCCTGTGTTTTCTTCTTGGAGCTTTGTGGCCTTTCTGCTAGCATGCTTCGAGTTGATATTGCAGCTCTGAGACGAATTGCTTCTTTCTATGACTCCCATGAACATGTTGAAAACTTTAAGCAGCTATCGCCAAAGGGTTCTGTAGTTCATGCAATATCAAAAAGTAGAGAAATTACTGAATCACTTTCTCGGGCTCTTGCTGATGAATATTTCCGCAAAGAACATCCAGGCATGGGCAAACAGAAGAAAGCTAATGAACTACAGGCTGGTAGGAGTTCATCACAGGGACTGACAATTTTCCTACAACACTTGGAGAAAGCCAGTCTCCCACATTTATCGGAAGGGAAGACATGTGGAACTTGGCTCTATAAAGGCACTGGAGAAGGTCATGAGATGAGAATGCAGCAAAAAGCTGCGAGCCAATGCTGGAATTTGGTCACAGATTTCTGTCAGATGCATCAACTTCCCTTAAGCACAAAGTACCTTGAATTATTAGCGAAAGATAGTGACTGGGTACATATTTGATTGTTCCTCTTCATTTGTATTTTGTTGCACGCTTTGTTTTTTAGCCTTATTGTGCGCTTCTTTTTTAAGGTGGGGTTCTTGTCTGAAGCTCAGCTGGGAGGATATCCTCTAGACACAGTAATACAAGTAATAAGTCTTCCAGAACTCCGTTGCATTTTCAGTTGGCAGCTTTGGAGACTGATATTTATTATGTACTAGTTCTAAATGTATTCGCACTAAAATTCTAGGTATCAAAAGAGTTTAGCGACCCTCGACTCAAGCTGCATATACTGACAGTGCTTAAATGTGTGCTATCAAGAAAGAAAACTGGATCGTCCTCAGATGCAGATTCTTCTGATAAAGCAAATGGAACATGTGATTATGATATGTACAATCCCGCTGAGTTGTTTGGTATACTTGCCAATTGTGAGAAGCAACAACGGCCTGGGGAAGCTCTTCTTACTAAAGCAAAGGAATTATTGTGGTCCATTCTGGCAATAATTGCATCATGCTTTCAAGATGTGAGCTCCCTGACTTGCTTGAGAGTTTGGCTGGAAATTTCTGCGGCAAGGTCATCCCGATCATCTTCCTTTCTTACACGTCTCATTTTCTCGATAATTTGGCAATTTCAACTAAGCATGAAAATTTGAAATGTTTATGGTTTACAGAGAAACTTCATCCATAAAGGTGAACAATATGGCTTCCCAGATTGCCAGCAATGTTGCTGCTGCAGTTAAATCATGTAATTCCCACCAAGCTGATGATACAACTATAATATTTCATTACAACCGGAAAAATCCGAAAAGGAGACGTCTTTTGGAGCCTGCACTTATTGATAACTCTGTGCCGTTGGATGTTACTCCGAATCTTCCTTCTGAGCAGAAATATTTTATCCATCCGGTTATAGAGGATAAGGAAGCTGAAATTAGCACTCCAGTTTCTTTAAGTGACTCTGATAATGGCACAGTGTCTTTGTCGAAGATGGTTGCTGTGCTTTGTGAACAAGGGCTTTTCTTCCCTTTGTTAAGGGCATTTGAACTGTTCCTTCCTTCATGTTCCCTGTTACCTTTCTTTCGCGCCCTTCAGGTTTGGCATATTTATGTCCTTTTTGCCTCAATTTTTTTTTTTGTTTTTCTGCAACATAAATGCTATGTTGTTTATCACTGATTTTTGGTGTGTAAAACCCTTTATGCTTCTAAGGTACTGTTAAATATGATAAATCCTACAAAAGATTAATGTTTGGTCTAATGACTTAAACACTTTATGTTTGTCACAATTGACTTGAACCCTTTTGTTGCTGTGCTGATAAGTTTACACGTAATTTTAGTAGTTGGGGTCATGGATTAAAGCTTTATCAAACAAAAAGGGTGTCTATCTTGTCACAACTTATTCATCCTCAATTCAATAGATAATCTCTGGTATAATATAATTTAAGCATTCTCTTGAAACATGGTCAACCATTTTTTAGCAAAATTTTTGTGTGCAAGATTAACCTTAAATCAATTTTACATAAGAATTTCAGCCATCGTCTGATGTTTAGATACGATGTTGCAATTGATGCCACCCCTAATTGATATAAATTAATTGTTGTATGCAGATGAATCCTGTTCAAACATGTATTGCTATGAATGCTTTTGACAAGACAATATATTTATGCGATATTTCAGATGAACTGCCGTTCTTTCATTGAATCTTTTTCTGGGGCAAACTGAGAAATTTAAGATAATAAATATGCACCAGTTATGTGAGACAAATCCTCTAGATTAAATTGTTATATCAATTCTGCATGTGTTTGTTGACCAGTGAGACTTCGAAATTGGCCTTGCTATACACTTCTATTGATTCCTTGACTGACAAACCAGAATTTGGTTTGAATTCGAAATACATCATTTTGGTATGCTTAATACGTATCTTACACTTTCTATGCCTTTACTTTCCGAATGTATAGCAGCAAATTACAAACACTTTTGTTGACTAGACTGTAAAATAATATTGATTTAAGTGAATTCCAGCTGGATTATATTGGCACAATCATAGCAGGAGATTACTGTTGCTGATTTGTACCAACTGTAAAACCATTATTTCCATTTTTTTTGTATATTTGTTTCAAATCTATATTATTGGATGATTGATGATTGCTCCGGGTGCATCAGATAACAATGTAATGCAACATGTATCTTATTGTTGAAATGCAAAACTCTATGTTGTTTCTAAAGAATAGTGTTGTCGTGATATGCATTCTGAAGCAGTTCATTCTATATGTTGGCACAGCAATAGTCGATTGCATGTTTACAAAATCAAACAATTAAATTGTGCCAAATGAGAAAGAATCACTTTTTAACCCTTCCCAAGAATCACTTTTTAACCCTTCCCAGGCATTTTCGCAAATGAGGCTGCCAGAGGCTGCAGCCCATTTGGGTTCCTTTTCTATTCGACTAAAGGAAGATTTGATACAAACAATCGTGGGTAAAGATGAGCACATTCAAAGCTCCTGGATAACTACAATGGCTGTGACTGCTGCTGATGCCGTACTATCCACTTGCCCATCACCCTATGAAAAGAGATGCTTACTTCAACTGCTTGCAAACACTGACTTTGGTGATGGAGGATGCGCAGCATCAAATTATAGACGACTTTACTGGAAAATTGACTTTGCTGAACCATCATTGCGTAAAGATCAGAATTTGCACTTCGGAAATGAGACTCTAGATGATGCTTCACTATTACAAGCTCTAGAAAATAATGGTAATTGGGAACAAGCAAGAGATTGGGCTAGACAATTGGATGCCAGTGGAGGACCTTGGAAATCCGCTGTCCATCATGTCACTGAAGTTCAGGTATGACAGCCCATCTTTTTATCTGAAGATTCTTGTAATACTTATTAAATAAACTCGAGTTGTTTATGTGGAACATGTTCTCATGAGTTGATTCCTTATTGAAATTGTTACTGGCAGGTTGTCTTTTTTTTTTGTCCAAGCTTCAATTTCACGTTTACACTCATTGGTACTTGCTGAACTTAATAGCACCATCTTTTTCTTAAAAAAAAAATGAAGAATCCTAAAATTTCGCTGTAATGTTAGCTTGTTATTATTCGCATTTTGTACCACGCTATGTCCACATTTCAATTGAGGAATGCAGTTCCTTTTGGCATTTAATTTGACATAGTTGTGCAGAACATATGATGGCTGCAAATTTTGTTGTATCTTTGGAAGTTACATAGGTATCTAAACTAAAGTCTCTCTCTTTCTGAATCTGTCCCATGGTACTTTACTTTTTTTCTCTTTACTTTAATGTAATTTTTCAGTAGATAGTATCATTTCTCAAAAGTGGTTGGTGTTAGTACTAGGACTTTTGCATATTCTTCTCTGAGCTTACCTATCAAATTTTTCCCGTTGAATCTTTCTTTTAGCATTGTGTAACTTAATTTAAAAAGAATTTCTGGATATTCATAAGATAGTCAGTGGGTTCATATCTAAAATTCATTTCTGGGGACGGTTTTCCAGTGTAACTCTATATACTTTTTGTTGGAAATACGACCTTCATTATTGGCAGATGACATCACGAGACCTGATATTTGTCTTTTCTGAACTTCTCTTATCCCCAGATGTTTTGCTTTCCTACTTCGTGGAGATTTACGTTCCTTTTACCAGAATATAAGTTGTGTTGTTTCAAATAATCGTCAGCGGGAGCGGGGATTTATTTTATTACCTGATATACTTTCAGGCTGAATCTATGGTGGCTGAGTGGAAGCAGTTCCTGTGGGATGTCCCTGAAGAAAGAGTTGCCTTATGGGGTCACTGCCAGTCATTGTTTATCCGGCACTCTTTTCCTCCTCAGCAGGTTTCCCTTTCTTTTCTTTTGTGTAATTTTTTGTGTGTAAGAGATCTCACTTGACCTATTAGCTCGGTTTCTTGTTCTGCTGATAGGCAGGAACATTCTTTCTCAAGCATGCTGAGAATTTGGAAAAAGATCTTCCAGCTAAGGAGCTTCTTGAGTTGTTACTGCTTTCTCTGCAATGGTTCAGTGGAATGATTACTCATGCACATCCGTAAGTGGTTTTTAGCAGTTGTAAAGTATTGTTGACTTTAACCATTGGATAAATTTCTAAATTATGGTTATTGTTGTCAGTGTTTGTCAGTTGCATCTTCTAAGAGAGATTGAAACTAGAATATGGCTTCTGGCAGTAGAATCAGAGGCTCAACTGAAAACCGAAGGAGAATCAAATATATTCAGTAGTAGCCATGAAACCCATGTTGGGGCTTCAGGGATAGTTGATCGGACAGCCAGAATCATAGCAAAAATGGATAATCATATCAGCAGTTTGAGAACTAGAAAAACTGGAAAGCATGATCTGAAGGATAGTGTCTTCATGAACATAAAACATCAAGGAACCGACGCAAGCGTCTTGGGGATTAATGCAAAGACCAAAAGAAGGACAAAAGGCTCTACATTGTCGAGAAAACCCATTGTGGAGATGGCGGATAAGATGACTGATTTTGATGATGGTAGCATTAATTATTCAAATTATAAGGATGATTTGCAGTCTCTGGATGAGAATGAAAGAGTTGACTTCCCAATATCTAAATGGGAAGATAGAGTGGGGCAGGCCGAAGTGGAAACAGCTGTTCTACTTCTGTTGGAGTTTGGGCAAATTTCTGCAGCTAAGCAACTCCAACAAAAACTGTCACCAGATCATGTACCTGCAGAATTCCTGCTAGTTGATGCAGCACTGAAGCTTGCTGCTGTCTCTTATCCTCCGAGCAAAATTTCGGTGTCCATGCTTGATGAAAAAGTATGTTCAGTGCTTCAATCATTTGGTGTTATTACTGATGAGCGCGTCATCGATCCTCTTCAGGTTTTTATTCTGGCCCTTGTTTTCTCTTGTTTAATATTCTTCTTTTAAATGTTGACCTGACACTTTTACTTGGATTTTCTGAAATAGGTTTTCGAGAGCTTAATAACCCTATTTTCTGAAGGCAGCGGGCGTGGACTTTGTAAAAGGATAGTAGCCATTGTTAAGGCAGCAAAGGTTCTTGGTATTTCATTTTCTGAAACCTTCGAGAAGCAACCAATTGAAGTTCTTCAGCTTCTCTCCCTTAAAGCACAAGAGTCATTTGAAGAGGCAAAACTTCTTGTTCAAACTCACTCAATGTCTGCTGCTAGTATTGCTCAGATTCTTGCGGAGTCATTTCTAAAAGTAAGCGTCTTAATCTTTTGAAATTCGATTTGCAATAATAAGTGTGAAACAAGCCTAAAGTGTGATGCTTTCAAGTATCAGTTAAATAAAATTATTATTAATATAGTCGTCATATATATCGAGAATTGCTATATGCTAAATGCCACCAGCTACTGCATGTAGGCAAAAGGTTGGTGTTATATGGTATTCATCCTCATCAATGTCGCCTTTAATCAATGTTGATGTCTCCTGTCTTCATGGACTTTCACATAATTGAACACGAGGTTTTGTCATTTTGTGACTGAAATATTTCTTCATGTTTGATTTGTTGGTTATGAGATTGACATATGAAAAATATTTGCAAAGGTATGGGTGCATATTATATGCCTGGTATGCTCCCCACCTGCTCTACCCAGGGTGATCCACGCACCAGGATCATCTGATGAAAAATAGTTTTTTTATTCTAAAATTGTTTGTATGTCTACATATGAGTAGATAGCAGTGAGTTTCCTATTTTTAATTATCTTGCTGATGTAGGGATTACTGGCTGCACATCGCGGCGGATATATAGATGCTCAGAAAGAGGAGGGACCAGCTCCTTTACTATGGCGATTTTCGGACTTTATGAAGTGGGCAGAGCTTTGCCCGTCAGAGCCTGAGATTGGCCATGCTTTGATGCGTTTAGTCATTACTGGCCAAGAGATACCACATGCATGCGAGGTATTTGAATGAAACGATGCTCTCTATCAGCTGTGCACATACTTTTCTTGCTAACAAGGAAGTACAAAGTTGTTTTGTTTGCAAAAACTTCATTGCCTCATCGTTCGATTTTGGACATTGAATGAGTTATCTTTCTCAGGTGGAGCTTCTCATTTTATCGCATCACTTTTACAAATCTTCTGCGTGCTTGGATGGAGTTGATGTTCTCGTAGCCCTTGCAGCAACCAGGGTTGATTCCTATGTGTCGGAGGGTGACTTTTCCTGTCTGGCTCGGCTTATAACGGGAGTTGGAAATTTCCATGCGCTTAATTTTATCCTAGGCATTCTTATAGAAAATGGCCAATTGGACCTTCTCCTTCAGAAGTTCTCTGCTGCAGCAAATGCTCATGGCAGTTCTGCGGAGGTGGTGAGAGGGTTTAGAATGGCTGTCCTGACATCACTGAAGCAGTTTAATCCGAATGACCTTGATGCGTTTGCCATGGTTCGTATTCTGTTGAAGTACTTCATTTCATTTTGAATCAGCGGCATAATTTTTGTTCAACTCAAGGATTATTGTATTGCCTAATGGTGTTGACATTTTTCCTGTTTTATTTTGATCTGGGAATTACAGGTTTACAGCCACTTCGACATGAAACATGAAACGGCTTCCCTTCTGGAATCACGAGCAGAACAAGCTTGTAATTTCTGGCTCAATCGGTATGACAAAGACCAAAATGAGGACCTATTGGATTCGATGCGCTATTACATTGAAGCAGCAGAGGTCCACTCTTCTATCGATGCTGGAAACAAGACTGGCAGAGCCTGCGCTCAAGCTTCATTACTGTCACTCCAAATAAGGATGCCTGATTTCCAGTGGCTGAACCGTTCTGAAACAAATGCAAGGCGAGCACTGGTCGAGCAGTCTCGGTTCCAAGAAGCTTTAATTGTCGCAGAAGCTTATAATCTGAACCAGCCGAGCGAGTGGGCTCTAGTGTTGTGGAACCTAATGCTCCATCCAGAGTTGACTGAAGCGTTCGTCGCGGAGTTTGTCTCCGTTTTGCCGCTCCAACCTTCGATGCTTATTGACCTCGCGAGATTTTACCGGTCTGAAATAGCCGCTAGAGGAGATCAGTCCCAATTCTCGGTTTGGCTCACTGGTGGCGGTTTACCTGCGGAATGGGCCAAATACTTGGCAAGGTCATTTAGGTGTTTATTGAAGAGAACAAGAGATTTGCGTCTGAGGTTGCAGTTGGCTTCTACAGCAACTGGTTTTGCAGACGTCATCGACGCGTGCACGAAGGCACTAGATAAGGTGCCGGAGAACGCCGGACCACTTGTGCTTCGGCGCGGGCACGGCGGCGCTTACCTTCCCCTGATGTGAGCGACATGTGGCGCCTGTGGTATTCTTTCACATGGTTTCTCCCCAACTTTTTTATGGCCTACACGGATGAAACCATGCAACAGAGAAAATCTTTAAAAAATTAAAAATTAAAGGGAGTAGCTGTTTTAGTAAGGTTTGATTTTGCTTTGGTTTGGAGCCATTCTTTGTTCTTTTCAGCCTATTTGGAACCTCGTCAACATTTAGGCTACCAGAGAAGATGGTGTGAAATTGTCTTTGTAACCACTGTTATCTTTTTTTGGGTAAAGATAGATTTTATCGGGCTTAGTTTTGAAAAAACAAAATTGATATTGTAGTAATTTAGGAAATCTCACTTTATTGACATCTAGTAGCTGTTTGTAATCGCTACTTTCAATTTATTATAAAGGAAAACATATGTCCGTACGAAATTAAGGGTTTTTATGGAAAAAATTCTTAAAATATACTCCTTATTTTTAATTTACTTGAAATATCGTTCTTAATGTACAGTCAAGTCAAGAATCACGCCACTCCACTCAATTTATAAAGAAGGTGTGAAATTTTTTTTAAGTACGTAAAAAGGCAGGGTTGGAAGTTTCTTCACTTAAAAACCACGCATTTTTTGTTAATTGAGTGACGCGGTTCTCGACTGTATATCAGGGACTGCATTTCGGGAGTTTTATGGAGTCAAATCGTATTTAGTAAACTTTTTTTTAAATAAACATTTACATAGCTAGAGGAAAACAAGCAAGTGTTTGATATGGCCTATGGAACTTGACGGATTTGGATCTCTCCTTCATCGTATTCCTGAATGAATGAGTTGGGAAGGAGGAAATTTACGAGGTACTGTTGTCATGTACAAGAACTTGATGCTGTCTGATTCGATCAGAAAATTTCGAAAATCGTGAGAGTGATGGGATGTCTCTCTGGAAGGGGGTTAAACCAGGTGTATCAGCTCAGGGATCAATCTTCCCATTAGATGGGATATCAAGATCCCGAGAACCAAAGCCGCTGGGAGACAGTGGAATGGGATGCTGTTTGCAGAGCTGACGATCTGAACTGGGAAGAGGCATGTTGCTGTGGAGGCATTCTCGCTGACCAGTTCCGCCATCCCATTGAAGTCGCACACTTCAACGTCTTGATCTTGCATCTGGAAGTGCATGTTGAATACATACGACACCCTCCCGTAGCTGTCGAGGTCGCCACAGGACGACTTCAACTCCATGCTCGAGCAATCCGACATCGAGCAGGCGTAGTCCACGTGTGGCCATACTGTCGTCAGGTTCTTCACGCTCTTTTTCAAGAGGCACCATTGCTTAGGCAAGTACTGCACTCCCTTCGCACCGATGGGTAACTTATCTTGACCTTCCCCGGTAAAGTCCATCGGGAACTTCGGCTTCCCGTCATAGCGGAATATCCCCCAGTGCCTCTCGAACATCCCAGGCGCAATGCTTTTCATGTCTTCGTCGAGTAGGCTGAATAGGTAGACATCCAAGCTCCCAGGCCTCAGTGGGGTCCCTTCGTTCTTAGCCATTTTTGCCATAAACCCGTCATAGAATCTCTTCGCCAGATCTATATTTGCATTCTTGTTGCCGTCAGTCGGCCACCCGACCTCCCCAACTATGATCTTCAGATTGGGAACCCCGGCCTTCTTTAGCGACCAAACCAGCGTGTCGTAGTTCGCGTCGAACACATTAGTGTACTGGACAGCACCGTCCGTTAACGGCTGCCCTTGTTGGTCACAGAAGGAAAATTCGAACGGGAAATGGTCGTTGGCATACAGGCTGAGGAAAGGATAGATGTTCACCATGAAGGGAGATTGATGTTGGTCGAGGAAGTTGACCATATCTATCATCAATTTCTGGATATCCGAGCGGAAAGCACCATCAGACGGTTGATTTGAAGGGGACTCGTAGACATCTGCATTGTGAGGCACCGTCGCCTTGACTGTTTCGCCGAGGCCAGCCTCATCGAGTGCCCGCTGAATGTTCTTCAGTGCCGGAAACGTGTCGCCCAAGAACGAGCCATTGTAGGATGCCAGAAATGGCTCATTCCCCACTGCTACATACCTGTTAGGACATTGCATGACTCATGCAGTCAGAATCATATTCTGGTTGCTGTGCAAATTACTTTTCTAAAATTTTTTAACAAATTGTCATCTTTCTACAATCTTACAAGCAATTTGAAGAATAATTGAAAAGAAGTAGGAAGAAACAAACATACTTGATTTTAACACCACCGTCATGAAGATGAGTTGTGACATTTTCCTTAACCCATTCCTTGGCATTCCCGTAGTCACTAGCCATCCTATGGAGCATGTCATTCGGAACTGCTACCACGACCTCGATCCCCGACCCCGCGAGCGCCGTCACCGTCCACGGGTCCGCGTCGAACAGCTTCACCTTATTAATCCCGTTGTCCTTCAACATCCCCACCACAATGGGAGGTGCTATCGGATGGGATGCGATCGTACCCCAGTTAACACCGATGCCACAAACAGCGTTGACATAAACCACGCAGAGGCAGAACGCCCTTATCGCTGCGTGGAACTCCGGTCTCTTCATCGAGAACAAGCCGGATCGAGATATTGATCCGGCTGCCAAAACTCCTTTTCCTTTTTCTTATAGAAAAAGGTAATGGAGAAAACTAAAAGATAGAGAAGTTTGGATAGTGAAACATATAAAGAATGGATAAAAGAGGGATCATGTGTTGTTTCTTGTTTTTGGTTTCTTTGTTTAGAAGGAGATCACAAAGGTGGATGTGGAAGTTTCTCACACTTCCTTCAATTGCGCCAGAATCGTTCTGTAATTTAAGCTTCCTACATCAATGGAATATATTCCTTTTCCTTTCTTTTCTTTACTTTTTAGTTTCCTTATTTCTGGCCAGTTACAAACAGCAACAGGGCGCCCTAAATATAAAAACAAGGTGTATATACAAGAATCTTATTTATCCTACTAATATTAACTACTTCGTAATATCTAAGTCGTCTTCATTTCTTTAGCTTCGTCTATCAACTGTATTCTTAATTTCGTGACACATATTCTGAAGCGATCAAGAGATAGCAATGTGCTGTTATCTTAATAAAACGATGGTGGAAACCTGCTAACTTCTAGGCTAAGGAGCACGGGTGATAATCAACTTCCCATGAGTGATGATAACGAGCATCAGGCGATGCCTTGTATATCCCATGAACCGGGTGAGTTTTGTAATACCCCAAATTATTATTACCCGTTTGACTTTGTCTGGTGAATTTAATTTGCAAAGTTAAAATTTGATCGTAGGATGGAAATAAATAAAACACAAGAAGCGATCTTGACATTCTTTTAATTGCTAGCGGAGCCGTGAACCATTTACAGATTTTCCTGCTAACATTGGTTTCTAGCTCCTTTACAACAGGAAATTAGCGAACAAACTTGAACATTACACAGATTAGACAATACATCGGCATACAACAGAACGGCTGCACTTTGAACTTCATGAAGCCCACCGAGCGCATCAGCAAGTCAGTCGCCGCTGCAACGGCAGGCCAGCGCTCCCGCAACGACACGCCAGCAACCTGCAGCTAGCCAGCAATAACTGCAGAAAATACAATAACAAAGACAACAACATTAGTTCCAGCAGCTCAGCAGCAGATGCATGTACAACAACATATAGAGCAACATACACTAACAAAAGAAGCAGCGGCCGCATCGGTACCCCAACTCGATAGTTTTTTGGCTAGCCAATGCCACACAAACATCAGAATCAGCAGCCGTTAGACTCAACGATCACGGCACGTTCAGATTCAACTTACCTGGCCATCATCCATCTCAGCCCGCCGCTCGTACAAACAGGAGCACAGGTTCAAAATTTACAGAGGACACTACCGTTAGCCTTCATGAACTCTAGCGAAGTCGGCCGAGAGCCCAAGGCGCTCCCAACCTCAAAACAGCCGCCATTCCTGGTCCTCAACAAAATCAACAAATTTCTATTCGCCAGCCTGGACAATCCATGCTGCTGCATAATGTAATGGGACCCCATTATCAACAGACAGTAAAATGGTCCCTACTGCATCTACGACTCCCAACTACAAGACTTGTTAGCTCATTAGCTACCAACCCACTGCAAGACATCCATTCCAGCCCAAACCAAAGAAAGAGGCCTGGCAAAACAATAATCAAACTCAAGAAAACCAAATAAGAAGGCATGGGCAAACCCAAGCCCTCAAAATTCAACCCACAAACACAGCTCGATCCAAGGTGAAAGGCTGACCCAGTCCAAAACAAATAAACCACAGCCCAGCCCAGATTAAAATAAGAATCAAAACTCACCTTTGTTCCCGACAAGATCCTGCCAAATCAGGATCACAACACACCTGGCAGTGAAGCTTCTCCCCTGGAATCATCCGCCGTTGTCGGTCCCCTGCCAAAGACGATTCAGCAACGTCCCAAAGTGATTCTGTCCCCCTAACGGTTTTAACTTTCCTAATCACAACCAAATCAGAAGCTAACCGAATGGGAGAATCCAGACAGGATTAGAAGAATCGAATAAAAGAAGGGACTAACCAGAAGAGCTTCTGGTCGGGAATGAACAGCAAATAAAAAGCCAACGTCTGGAATCAAAAAGGGGGGGGGGGTTTTGCTCAAACGGTGCACAATCTCACCAATTCCCTGGAGAGAAAGAAGGAGGAGATGGTCGAAGTCATCGACCTTGCTCCCTGTTCTTTCTACGAGGCATCCCCTCACCAACGCTCCCTCGAAAATTGCCTTCTAAAAGCACAGTGTCTGCCCCGATCCTTTCTTTCAAACCCGGCAGCCTTCACCTCCGAAAACTTGTTTTCTCCATTTGCTTTGTTTGTTGAATCTTTTTGGTTCACCTTAGAAACTTCACCACCGTCCCTGTCCTTTCAATCCTAACCAAGGTAAGAGAGGAAGTCAGCCCTCAGGAACCCCCTTGACGACCAATCCAAGCGGAGCACGCAACGGCGACAACAAGGAGGACATCATACCTCTGGCGGCAGCGGACTTCGACTTCACATGGACAAGCCTCAGCTAGTCCCAGCCAATCACGCTTAGACCACGCCAGAGATGAGAGTTCTTCTTCTTCCACCGTGCCGTCACCAAAATCGGCACCAGCCAACACCCTTCCCGGCAGCCAACTGAACCAGCTCCTCCCTCGAATCGACTCGGCGACCAGCGACGAACCAGCGACCTCCTCTTCGTCGTCATCCTCAGCCGGCTCAGCGATCAACGGCGATCATACCTCTCCCGGACGCTCCTGCCCCAAGGTGGCTCCCTGTCTCGGTTTCCCAATACCCACCGTGGCGCGCTCAGCCTCCTTCTTCCTCCAACGCCTTCGAACGGCGGCAACCCGTCTCTCCGGCGCTACCTCGTCCCCGGAGGCAGCCCCACGATGTCCCAGGTTCTTCCCGGCGACCTTCTAGACCAGCGACGTCGGCGAACCTCCTTCCCGACGGACCTCCTTCCCGGCGACCTTCAGTAACCAGCTTCACGGAGTCAACGGCAGCCACCAGTGGTCCCCTGCCCCGAACCCAGCGCTGAAGATCGTCCTCATTCCCCGACGTTCCCAGCGGCAACCCACGTCAGCCGCGGTGCTTGCAGCCTCAACATCGAACCCCAAGACCCAGCAGCGGCGGATCCCGTCTCCTCGGCGCTCCCAAGCTTCACGGCGGCAGCCCACTCCCCTCTGGATGCTCTAGGATCTGGTTGCGGCTGACCCATCTTCCGCCGTCCTCAGATCGGGCAACGGCAACTCCATTCCCTGGTCGCGAGCTCAGATGCTCGGAATCCCTTGAGCCCTGCTTATCTTCTATGCAGATCTGGACGGATTCCGACCGTGGCAGCCCTCTGGAGTCTTCATCTTCCACGGCGACGCTTCCGCGGCCTCCTCGGACTCCCTGCTCACGCGATCGTCCCCGACTCCTCGGCTGGGTCGCGTAGGAGAAGCTATACTTGGGCGAGCATAAAGAGAAGGGAAGTAAAACACGACGAAACTTGGACATCTCGAAGGATCACAATCCGACCCCACCGATTCATACGGTAAGACATGTCTTACTAATTCGATTCGAATTTCATTCAAATTTGATCGATATTAATGGCATGGCATGGCATGGCATGGCATTGTTTCTTCCTCTACTTTGCATGTAAACACCGAGGAATTCACTACCAAGGAATATCATCCTCCGACGGTGCGGACGATCGACATCAACGGGCTCACAACGCCCCGTAAGTATCTCTCTTATTTCATTAAGTCCTAATTATTCACTTCGATTTAAATTAGGATTTTCTGACCACTCTTATATTTTCTTCGCATGTACACTGAGCATGCAACTTCGGAAGACCAAATTCAAACTTTCGAAGATCACACGAAGACGCGTGTATCAAACCGCGTGGTTCTACCCCGGCCTAAAAAACCGCGGGCTTGAAGAGTAAAGCGGCCCCAATCTTCACCCAAGGTACAAAGGGGAGGTGCGGGCCTCCCCGAACTTTATTTTAAGCCCATATGTAACGGGTTGCGGGCCCAAGTGCATAGGCCCGCAACCACCGCCCTTCCCCGCTCTCTTTCATCTCGTTTATTGTTTGTGATTGCACGCATGACTTAGGCTTTAGGTTTATGTCGTGTGTTGATTTTTAATCAAACAAACCTAAATTCGGGTCCAACGCCCGTTAAAACGTCGATACGAGTCCGGCCCACTCCCGGATCGGGTCCAACACCTGTCAATCAAAAGTAACTTTTTGGACAAATCGCCACCCTTTTCGCATGTGGTAAAGTACTAAGGTTAGTAAATAGGAATCCCCGAACCCAGACTCTGATTTTTCCGACTTAAAATCACATTTTTAAACTAAGTCGGTGGCGACTCCGAATAAAATGTTTCCAAAGCTAAACTGAACCCCACTACCCTTTTTTTTCGGAGCCATTTGGGGTGAAGTGACGGCTGCTCGAGCCGCTCCTTGGGCCCTCCCCGAAATTCGCGAGCGAGGCCTTAACGCAGCCTTTCGCTCGCCGCCTCCAGGGAACTGGAGACGGTTGGCGAAACGCCCCGCAGACCCGTTCGCGAATCAAGGGAAGGCCCAACCCGGGGCCCCTTTCCGCAGCGTCCGGCGTTCGAGCCGGAACGCCGACCGGACTGGGACTCGGGGGAGCGGGCCCGGATCCTCGGGCTAGCCCGAACCGCCGTCGCGCGCTGCTAGGCCGGAAGGGCGCGCGTACAGCAGTCGTCGTAAATAAATAATAAAAAAAAAATACAATGCTCAAAAAAGCTCAAAGTATCAGTTGGGGAAATGATGAATTAAATGGAATCGACCGATGAGAGTATCATACAAGTGCCTTTTTTAAGCCAACTCCTCTATTCGTTTACTGATTTATTTAGTCAATACCATTCCATGGGAGTTTTGAGTGAACTTGCAAAGACATAGCAGAGGTGTTCTGAGAAACATCAAAGCTTGTGCTCCTAGACTGAAATCTCATTTTTTTTTTCTTTTTTTTTTCAACAATAGCGGCCCCACAGGCACTTAGACTAAAAATGACATTTTCGGATTGTTCTACCTCAGTCCGTTTATTCATTCTAAGGACTACTTATTCTATCACCCTGGTGACATATTCAATTAGATCAACAATACCACCTGACTGTTGCCTCAAAGAGGCTCTTTTTAAATTTAGGAGGCCTATAGTAAAAGCTCTCGCACTTATGGTATTAGGCTCATAATTCGCGTGACTCTAACGTTATTTAGTAGGCTCTCTCTCATGGACAAACCATGAGGGGTGCATTTTCAGAGGTTTTTATACCCTTGTTTTAGAATTCATTTTATTTTTTTTTTCCATCTGAGTAGTTCTACGGGTTTGTAGGCTCAGAGCGATGTTCTCAGGCGACTCATATGCATACCTGGATGGAGGACTACAGTCACAAGTCTTACTAATGTGTTTCGGGTTTCGCTCTATGTTATCAATTTTAGTTTCGAGCTTTCGTTTGACGTTCTCGATCTTCTTGTTCACTTTTCCATATTTTTCCAATATGTGTTAGAGCATCAATGATATGATTGAGATATTGGCCTCCAAACGGGTGTCAGCGGGTCTTTCCTACAAAAGGCCCTCATAACCCTAGACCTTATATTTTAGAAATTGATAGAGGCATCATTCGACTCCCCTAGGGTCAAAGAGTCATTCCCATATCCATCAATGTTACCATCTTTTCGTGTCACCATATTCCCATTGTGGTCAGAAAAGACGTGTTGACTAACAAATATATCGGGAATATTTGACAAACGAACACGAGATTTAGTATTTGGTTAGAAAATATTGTAAATGTGAATAAAAGTAAATAATAACACAATGCTTAAGCATAAACGAATACTTACAAAAGCTGTGGAGTTATACTAAGCAAGAGCGTAATTGAAAACAAGAACGCCTCAAGACTAATAACTAAGTTGCAATCCAATGTGTTATACTAAAAGGGGGTGAATTAGTGTTAAAGTCAAATTAAGGATTTTTAACACTTTTCAACAAAATCCCGCAGCGGAAGAAAGCTTCTGTAAAACAGAACCGTAGACAGGTTTTTGTAAGACAGAACGTACGAATGTGATTGCGATTTGTTTGATGAACTTAAGGCTTTATTAGTGGTTCGACAATTTGCCTATATCCGCTCTTCACCCAGAAGTTGGATGGTTTTCACTCAGAAGTAACATAGTAGCGATTACAAAGGTGATGCGTGATCAACCTTTTATAGCACAAACTAGAAGGTTTTGTACCAAATGTGTCAACCTTCTACAACAAAGACTAGAAGGTTCTGTAACAAAAGTGTCAACCCTCTACAGCACAGATAAGAAGGTTCTGTACCAAAGGTGTCAACTCTTTATAGCAAAGATCAGAAGGTTCTATACTACAGATGACTGATTTTCACAACACATGCCAAAAGGTTCTGCACCACAGTGACTCGGTACACGTGTTAAGGTGACTAACAAAAGTAACCGGTTGTCGGACTTTTCTCTCGGGCGGTGTCCTCTCCTGCACAGCAACCTACCGTGACTTCCTTCGAGACATTTTACTCCGGCGGCGTCTTCATCTGCACAACAACTCGCTGCGACTTCCACAGGACTGTTCACTCCGGCGACGTCCGCACCAGCACAGCAACCAGCTGCAACTTCTCTTGCGCGATCCCTCGAGACAACGACTAGACAGACACAAAACCCCTACCCAAGGTTCTCCCGCGTGGTCCCTCGAGACTAGGGCTAAGCAGACACAAAACCCCTGGCCAAGTTTATCCTGCACACACAGAACGTTACACCACAGAAGTTGGCTAGTCCCTCACCTTCTGTGCTCCTGGAGTATCTGCCCTTCTCTCCGGCCCACTGCACGTTGGCCACACCAGCAACATGTCGCACGCCTCCACCAACGTCTCCAGCAGCCTCCAACCAAGAGTCCCTCGTGGCCCCCAGGTTACTCTCCGAGAAGACTTCACCAACGATGTAGCCTTCTGCAGCTAGCGCCCCTTGTGTGTGACTAACAAAGCTTAAACGAAAAGATTACAAGCTCTCAGCATGCTCTATGGATTTTACGCAATAATACACGTAATGTTTCAAAAACAGCACCACCAGAGAATGTGGTTGAATGTCCCTAATTATACAAAATGTCCTAGACTAAATGCAGAAGGTAAATCTTGATCAATCAGCCTTCTGCAACCAAAGACAATAAAAGATTAGATAGGATTACAATTTATTATTTACAAAAACACCACACCAAGGCATATATTCTTTATCATATCATATCAATAGAATTATGATTTGATGATTATTCCCATTAATACTGTGATACAGAAGGTTCTGGATTAAACAATCGGCAACCTTCAATAAATGGAAATAATCTAAGATTAACTTCCATAATCATTAGATCTGATATCATTATGTCCAGGATGTTTAATTCAACAAGCTTAGAGAGATGATGTGGATAATGATCCCAAATAACGATTTATTTGTAGTCAGATTGATCCACAGAAGGTTGAAATCAACCTTACATAACTTTACCATAAATAGATGATATATTTCCTTCCATGGGAAATATAATTCCTATTGTGATTATTTGGAAACATAATCCAGAGAATATGATCATATTAATGTCTTGATCGTTTTCCTTTAATTTTGTAATTAAATAATAATTAGATCATTTAATCACAAAAATATTTTTTACAGAAAGTTCTCAACGTGAGTAGCTTATGTAGTTTAGATGTTTGACTTCTTTTTCACAGAAGGTCAAGGCTCATCATCAAAACATATTCAATACAATGTTTGTTTGAATTGTGATGGTATTGTTTTACAATATCTACAATAATTGTATTTATACAGTAAATTTCAACTACTTCTTAAAATATCTGATTGGTCTTCGTGTTGAGCTGCTTTCATGTTTTCAGCGTCTTATTTCAACTATCTGTTTACTCTCGTGACACATGTCCTTTGGTAATACCCACGTCCTTCGCGTGAATGAGTTGAAAACCCGCAAACTTTTGGGCAAATGATAAAGTGTGGGCGATACTCAAGATCAAGTGAGTAATGAAAATAGGTTGCGGTCTCAACCAAGCGAAGGTTGAAACTCGCTACCTTCTGGGCGAACGATAGAGTTTGGACGATACTCAAGATTAAGCGAGCAATGAAAATAGATTATGGTCACAAATAAACGAATCTTGGAACCTGCTATCTTTTAGACGAATGATGGCATCGTGTTGTGATATTGTCGGCGAATGGTGAAGTCCAAGCGATGACGACGAGTCATGATAAGTGAAACGAGACGATCCCATGTATCGGATTTCGATCTCATCATAGTCAAATTCTTCTCGAAGGTGGTATGTAATAGATATTTCGGTTGGAAACAGGCGGCATCTATTCTTGGCGTATGTCTTGTGTTTTCTGATCGGAAGGCATGAGGAATTTGATACGCTACTTCTTTTTTTTTTGTTTTATACTTCAAATTCCACCCCTCTCCCTTTTCTCTCTTCATATTCCCATATGTTCTTGTCTTACCCACCTTATTACGACGTGTTGTTTTCTATTTGGTTTTTGTCGGGAGACCCTTTTTCCCATAAGTATCAGGCCACTCACTATATACAATCACTCCAATCAATTATGCATACATGAACAGAAAAACCCTTTGGTTGGCTTTCTCTTTTTTGTTCTATTCGTCATCAACAATGCCTCTCATTAAATTTACCACTTAAGACAAGAAAACTCAGTGAGGAATGTCTTGTCGTTATCACCCACCCACCCACCTGCAAGACATTACTCTCATCCAACGTCTAAAGGAAGAAGAAAAAGGAGGGAAAAATTCCCGAAACTAACTCGCCAACGATCGGTTTCGGGTGTCATCAGTTGTTTTCTCCCAAGCCAACAGTTGTGTCTGTGTCTCCATTGAGAACCCAAACAATTCCCCCAAAATTTATTATCCATCCATCCTCATCGTCATACGTCGTAGCGTGGCCTTGAGCTGACGGAATTCGTGCACATCTGATCTGATAACTCCGATGTTTGTTTGATTCGAGGAGAGTGGGTGGTGGACATAAGTAGCCAAGAAAAAAAAAAGGAGCATATAATTAGGATACGACCGGGTGTTCCCTTTTATCTAATAAATGTAATTAGTTAGCGAAAGAGTTGTTTTGACTCCATATATCAAATCAATTAATCTTTAAATGAAGGTTGAAAAATATGGGATAATATAATTAAGGGATGATGATGATGGTTAAGAGAGCCCGCCGGCTTTTCTTTGACCCAAAATCAAAAGAAACCCAACTGCTCCCCCCCCAACTCGTATTGAAGAGGTCCCTGCTTTTCCTTGTTCTTTTATTTTTTAAGACATTGGCCAAATTGATTTTTGATAAAAAAATGTGGCCCCCATCGTCACAATAACGTCGATATGTCCGAGTGGTTAAGGAGACAGACTCGAAATCTGTTGGGCTTTGCCTGCGCAGGTTCGAATCCTGCTGTCGACGTCCCCCCCACTTCCCCCTTTTTTTCTTAATTATTGTGTTACCACCGTCCAACCCCCCCCGCCTTCTTCCCTTTTTTCTTTCCTTTAAGGGATTTGAATTATTGCATAGCCATCCCAATCGTGGATGCAATTCAATTTTTATATATAGAATGAAATAAAATAACAAAACCCTACCGCTGTCTCTTATACACATCTAGATGTGTATAAGAGACAGCCCCACTATCTATCACTCCCTTTTTCAAAAAGATGTGGCCCCATTACCAATTTGATAGAATCGCCTGTCTTTTTGCTACTTGTACGCGCACCTTCCGACCTACCACGCGCGTGGCGGTTCGAACTACACAAGGATCCGGGCCTGCTCCCAGGGCCCATCCGGTCGGCGCCTCAACTCGAGCGTCGGGTGCTGCGGAGGGGGGCTGAGCTGAATCCTCCATCAATTCCTAAATGGGCCTGCTCGGGCCCTCGTCGATCGTCTCCATGCTCCTTAGGTGGCGACAGGCGAAAAGCAGGTCATGATCCGTAAAGGAAGCTTCGGGAGAATCCGGAACGGCTCGTGTTGCCTTTACCCATCCATGATGGTTCCGTAAAAAGGTTGGAGTTGTTTAACCTAGGTAAACTAAACAGAGTCGCCATCGACTTTATTTACAAAATCTGTTTAAGTCGGAAAAAATAGTGGTTCGGGTATTTCTAGTTACTAACTCTTACATCTAAACATGCGAAAAAATGTGGCGTTTGCTCCAAAAGTTTGCTTTTGGTTAACGGGTGTTGGACCCGATCCGGGCATGACTCCGAACTCATGTCAATGTTTTACGGGCGTTGGACTCGATTCGGGCTTTTTGGGCCCGAACTCATATGTGTTGGTTTAACAAGCAGTATGCGACGATAAAGTCCTAAAGCCTAACAGCATGCACCTCAACCACAGATCAATAATTTAGATTAAAGGGAGCGGGGAAGGGTGGTGATCGTGGGCCTGTACACTTGGGCCCATGACTCGTTACATGTGGAAATAAAGAAAATCGGGAGCCCGCACCTCCCTCATGTACCTGAGGCCCACCAGGATGGCTTTACATCAGTCGGGCTCATTAGTTGGGGCCGCTTCGAGACGTGCTTCCACCACGGGTTTCCTCGCGCGTTTCCAGTTTTCGAAATTCGTTTTGTCAAACTCCCGTGAAGCTTGATTGATTTTCATGCAAATCAAACCAGAATGCGATCGGGAAAAACAGATTAAATGGTGGTCAGAAAATTCTAATTATGACATGTCAAATAATTGAAATTTGACTGAGTGAGTAAGAATGATACTCATGGGGCGTTGTGTAGCCCGTTGATGTCGATCATCCGTGATGTCGGAAGATAACGGGGCATTGTGTGGCCCGTTGATGTTAGTCTTCCGTGATGTCGAAAGATAATGTTCCTTGGTAATGATTTCCTCATTGTTTTACATACAAAGCAAAGGAAAGAAAAGAGATGTGCAAAGCCTTAGTATCGATTAAATTTGAATGAAATTCAATCGAATTTGATAAGTAAGGTATGACTTACCGTTTGAGGGTGGGGAATCGAGTCGACTTGTGATCTTTCGAGAATATCCCAAATAAATGGCTAGAGAGATTCCATGTTCGGTCCGTTGATCCATACATGTTATGAATCCTACTAGAGTGAAGGAATATCGAAAGTAGATGTTCGAAACATATGACCAAATTGACAAACATAAGTAGTTATACTGTCGAAAGAATAAGAAGCTAACCATTCATATAAGTAAAGAGATTAATGACAAGCATGTTTGTCAAATTTGACAAAAATCTAATGGTGGGATCCTATTCCACGAGGCAAAGAAAAGTTTAGCTAATCTTCGAACGTTTACTCGAATTGTGACAAACGGACGATGAT
Source organism: Melastoma sanguineum (assembly GCA_029817735.1). Classification (NCBI taxonomy): domain Eukaryota; kingdom Viridiplantae; phylum Streptophyta; class Magnoliopsida; order Myrtales; family Melastomataceae; genus Melastoma; species Melastoma sanguineum. The sequence continues at coordinate 674,737 of JARUPW010000084.1, read as the reverse complement.
TAAAAAATTAATAACTTACCGTAAACTTCTTCAAAATTTATGAAATTTTACCAGAAGCTAGAAACCTTAAATATCATCCATCATGTCGAAGTTTAGGAAAAAATAACATGTGTATGCTGCCAGTAAAGCAATGAGTGGGTATGTTCAAACTGGACATGTTCTAGTCGGACAGCTTAAAGGGGTGAGTTTGACCACCGTTGACAGTGTGCTGAAGTTGCTCAAAATGAGGAATGCATTGAAAGTTGTAAAGGATTGAATGTTCTAACTTTAGGTTCTAATTTTAGTCCATTCGGAGTTTATATGAGGAAGTTATGCCTTCTGGTGCACAGACTACTCATCTTGCCGCTGGAAGGCAAGAGGCAAGGGAGGGCCTTGTCTTCCCTGAATTGTTAGACTAACCAGATGGAACCGAATGTAAAAACTCAAAAGAAAAAAGCTGTAGAAAACTAAAATTGGTTCTGGAGACACCAATTTCATAAAATTCCAATGCGTGGTTTGAAAAATACATAATTTTCTTTGCAGCAGTATTTGTCTATTGCAGGATGCAATGGAGTTTTTGTGTCCGCTGCACTCCGCTAATGATTTGACCAGATTTTGTTGCTTTAATGAAAATTTTCAAAACATGAAAGATTTAGGGCAATAAAATAGGTATCTGATGCAATAAATTTCAGGTGAAATGGAGCCTTGGTGTTAAAGTTGTGTCCAGAAAACCGAATCAGCCTTCCTGCTCGTGTGCAGACCGAGGCTAACTCACAGTCCAATTTTCAACGGAATAAACTCAGCCGAAGAGACCTCAAATGAAGAAGTTCAAAACACGAAAGTTTTAGATAACTTAAAAGGAAAGTGATACCAAGTAATTTCATGCAGATCCAAGCTATACAGACAAAGTTATGTCCAACGGAGTGCAACTGCCGCCTCGCGGATGCTCAAAACAGGTCAGTTTTATTCGTCAAAATTCAAGGATAAAAAAGTCGGTTAAACATGTTTGTTTGTAAAAGTAATCAAATGAAAGTTGTTCCTCATTAAGAAAGGAATCCAAAGAGTCTAAAATTAGATCAATCTATGCACTGAGCAAAGAGTTATGCATAACAACACGAAGCAATGACAGCAGCGACGGGCTTCGCAAACTTCAGCATGCGTCCATCTAAAGAATCGGCCATAACTCATGCTACACATGCTCATTTAGATGCATAAGCTATCCACACGATCATGAGAGAGAGAGGACTAAAATTAGAACCTAAAGTTAGAACACTATTTTGGATTGTGCTGACATAATGGGCTAACAATATTTATTTTTAGCCCACGGAATAATTTGAGGTATTACACTACTACTACGCAAAGTGCTTTTCCAGTAGCATTCTCTTAATTACATACCCTAATTGAATTTAGTGAAAATTTCCCGTAAGCTTAAGGCAACCGTGTTGTTATACCAAGACCATGTAACAAAGGATTGGCTTTGAGGAAAAATGAATGATTCAACATCATATAAAAACAACGGGGTTCGAGAGATTGTGATGGGGAGAGGGTTTTCTTTCTTTCCTTCTTTCTTCAACCTCTCATCTTTGTAAGAAAAGCATCACAGAAAAGCAAGTAAAGGAAAAACACTGCTTGGTCTTACCCCCCTTGGCTCCATCCTCATCATCATCATCGCCACGGTCTTACAAACAAAACACTTGCTGTTGCTTGGATCAACGAACAAGGGAATGGATATTATGGAGAAGATGATTATGAAGAAGAAGAAGCAGTAGTAGTAGTAGAAAGAAGGGAAATCATAACCAACGAAAAGAGAGAGAAAAAGAAGCGAAGGGAGGAGCTTCGAAACCCAGCTAAGCGAGCACACAGATGATGGCGGGGAACCCTAACTGGTGGAACATGTATCTTCATCCACCGTCTTATGTCCAGCTACCTCCATCACAAGCTCCGCCTTCCACCATCATGTCGTCGTCGTCGTCGTCGTCGAGTTCTCCGCCTCCTCCCCCGGCACAACCTACTCATAATCCGCAGCCGTTCTCCGACAACAGCTTCGTCGACCACGAGACGCTTCCTCGCTCGTGGAGCCAACTTCTACTGTACTTTCTTATCAAGCCCTTATCCCTCCTTAATTTTTATATGTAATTTTTATTTTTCTCGTGGTTTTGAATACTATCCAATCTAATTACCAGAAGATATGAAAGAATTTTTTGGAATAAGATTGTGGAAGAATAAGCTGAAGTACGATGCATAATTTGGAAGATAGAAAAATGCTGATTTCATTTTCGAATATTAATCCTTTTCTAGAATTGTAAATTTTCTTGGTATTCCAGGGGAGGATTGCCCGTCGAAGAAGTGGGTCACTTTCAGACGAGGAAGTTAGGCAATTGGGAATCTGAGGATGACAAGATGGCGAACAGAACTCCGGGCGCCGACACGAAGCAAGACGCTGTTTCCCCCGGCAGCAACAACAGTAGTAACGACGCGTATGCGGAGGAGCTGTTCCTTCCACTGGTCATGCCGACGCCCTGGGCACACACTATGATGCCCGTATCATCCCCTACCTCTTGCTTGACGAGCTTGAGCGGCGGCAACGTGTGGGACTTCTCTAAGACCACAAAGGAGCATGGCAAGAACCAAATATCCGCTCACTCTTCCGAGGTATCGATCGTATATAAACCATTCTTTCTGCTGAGTATGAACACTGAATATATGTTTAGTTAGCCATGAAAGTCGTACTATTTTTCTTTCCAATTTTTTTTCTTTTAAACCAGTGTAAGAGCACTGCAACTGGGGGAGCAAGTAAGAAGGCTAGGGTTCACCCCCCACGTTCCTCCCAGCCACCTCTGAAAGTAAGAAGTTCGAACTCGGTCAGTTCCCTTTTCTCTCGCCCTTTCTTTAGTTAATTTGAAATCGCTTTAACAACCTGCGCAGGTGAGGAAAGAGAAGCTAGGCGATAGAATCACGGCTCTTCACCAGCTTGTTTCCCCCTTTGGCAAGGTATTACGATCGTTCCTGTTACTCTCGTATCCACTGTATTTCCGAGTTCAAACTTCCCAGTCCATGATAAAGCTAGAGCTTGTGAATTCGGCCGAGGGCATGGAATCTGGCTATGTGGAAGCCAAAGTATCATTATGTTAGAAGCCTCTACGATAATTCTCCTTTTCCTGGTACATATTTCAGCCATTGGAGCACACAAATCAATAATATAGCCACAACAACAAAAAGGAAAGCAGTAAACTAAGATTTAAGTGTTCCTTTTTTTTTTCCTTTCTAGTTAATAATAAAGCCCATAAAAAGAGCATCACCCCAGAATCAATCCTCCTCACCCCTTTTCTTTTAAAACCTGCAAAAGTTATCTTTACCCTTGTCTCATTATTATTATTATTTTCTCATTATCATTCTCCCATGCCCTTTTCTTCTTAGGGCATTGTGTTCCCTCTCCTTTCCTCTTTTTTTTTTTATGTGAAAATATTGCTTTTCATTTTTTTCTTATTTATTTATTTGATTCTTCGCAGACTGACACGGCCACTGTGTTTTTAGAGGCCATTGGATACATAAGATTCCTTCAGGCTCAAATTGAGGTATGATATGCATATGTGAGTGTATGTTTTCCCCTCCTCCTTCTTTGTTTCCTGAATTTTCGAAAATATTACAAGACTTTTGGGGAGTAGATGCTCCACTCCCAGGCCCACCCTGCAAAAATTTAACTCAGAATCAGTGTGACAGTGCACCAAAAAAGTTATTCATCCTTTTCTGAACGCATTAAAAAAGAAAGACATTCCCTCCTCCCTTCATCAGTCCATAGGAGTTTGAGAATTTTTTGGTTCCTTACTCCCATCAGTCGTCGCAAAGCATTTGACCGTATCAAAATGCAGGCTCTCAGTTCTCCCTACATGCGCAACAACAATGGATCTGGAAATATGGGGACTAATCACCACCGCCACCCGGTGAGTCTAAAGAGGAAGTCACTGCCCGCCCCGTTCTTATGTCGTGTTGTTTCGGAATCATTCGGGATAACGGCGAGTTGCTTGTGTTCGCAGGTTCACGGAGAAGCGGGCTACGCATTTTCTGGAGACACCGCGCAGGTAGGTTTCTCCATACGAAATACAAAAAAGAAAGGATAAAAGAATCAGGTCTCTCTGCTTTTATGTCCTCACCTAAAATAACAAGGAATGCAATGCTTATTCTCTTACAAGTAAAATAAGCGGGAAGTCTCTTATAATTTAAGACGAACATCCGAATTGAGCTGCAAACAGAGGGATGGATGATATAAAAAGAAGAAGGTTCTATATGCTCTATTTATATATATTTACTTTAATCAACCCCCCTAAAGTAAAAACTGTATGGCAACGATTTGCTTTGGAAACCCAAAAGGGTCTCTGTCTTTTTTTATTCTTTCCAAAAATACTTTTTTGCTTTTTCAGTGACTTTTTTTTTTTAATTCTATTCTTGCCCTAAAAATTATGGAAGAGTACAATACTGATTTTTTTATTTTTCTTTGATTTTGCTAGCGGTAGTTTGTTAAGAGTTATAAATGATAAAAGTATAATTACGTTTTATAATTTTAAATATATTATGAAATAAGAAAAACACTAGAACACAAAAATACAACTTATGAAATATATTAAATCACTAAATCTTGATCATATTTGTTTTTTCTTAACCTAAGGACACTCGTTCAGGGCAGTTGTTCTTAATTACTTTTTTGCTTACTTGGGGGTTCGGATAAATCATAAGTCGCCATCATCATTCCTATCATCATTTGGATCATCATAATTTATTATTAGCACCCCCCCAAAGCTTTTACAAATGTTTTTAGATACCAAAGTGCGCCTGTGCCGGCTGCACGATCTCACTTGCTCAATAAATATTTAAGAGAAAAAGTGCCATCCCCTGGTGTGTCCAATTATATTTTGTTTATGGTTTGTCTTTGGTTGATCGATTGATTGATTCCTAGGATAATCATGACAAGCCTATGGACTTGATGAGCAGAGGGTTGTGCTTGGTTCCTGTTTCATGCACGGCTCAGGTCGGCAACGAGAACTGTGCCGACTATTGGGCTCCGGCATACGGAGGCGGGTTTTGATCATCAGGCGGGGATGAAAGAATCGACGGAGGGAGTTTGCCCTGTCGTCCCGTGGGAGCGACATAATATCACGAGCAGCCAATCTGCTGAAAACCCCAAGACTGGCTGCTTATGATGCTATGCGTCCCAGGAGGAATAAAACTGTGACCGCCACTATCCTTTGAAGGAAATCTCGTCTTACGGACTAAAGCTTGGGTTTACTTGTCATTAGCAAGGCACGACTAGTGCACCTTTCCCTTCTCGTTTCCGTCTAGTCGAGTTCTTGATCTGGGGTTTTCTGAATTCATCTCCCTGGAGAAATGATGACGATGAAACGATGTATGATTTAGTAAAGAAAACCAGCATTTGATGCTTTCCCTTTCGTAAAAGTTGCTTTCCATAAAGCAGATGTTAGACTGACTATATGTCTATATATATCTGTCCCGGATTGGTCCTGCACCATTTGATGGATTGCATCTCTGTTAGGCGGGGCGGGGTGGATCATCTCAATGATATTCATTACAAAGCACATGTGGTTTTAAGGACTGCCCAACCTGTTCCTTTTGGGATCGTGGTCGTGTTGCATGGCATGTCACGGATCGTGTGGTTACTTTTCGCATTAGGACTAATATACATGCGACGAAACTATCCACGTTACTGTTCACGACCCGTGACTAATGTTATGTTTTCGTCAGGGTACATGACGCGATGCCCTTATGTTACACGGGGGGAGAGTCTAGTCGTTCGTCGGCCCCAAAATGTATCTAATGAAGAGGGTTCACCAATAATGCCAAGAAAACCCTAGTCTATGTCTGGTTAAATATATCTAACCTAATTCCTTGTTTGTTACTTTAAAAGGGATTTCCCGACGAGCACGACGCTCCCCCGCCCCCCTCTCTCACTCACACACACACCTTTTTCAGAGTTACTCTTTATGGGGTGAACTTTACATGAGTACTGATTATATCAATCTAAGCTTTGGCTCTGTGCAAAGGGAGTAGGAGAGAAATCACGACATTTTTTGTACCTTTTCTCCTTTTCTTTTGTTTTCTATCTGGAAAAATCCATTGAGCCAATAATATTCATGTGGGCAGCAGTGGAAGTGGCCTGAGCCTGACCCTTCTTCTCATTTCACGAAAAAGCAGACACGAAAATGTATATATGATACGCATCCATGGTAGGGAGGACCCCATTCTTATGGCATCTTTTTTCTGTATTTTTACAACCGGTTTACATTTTCAAAATGATGCAATGCATATGCAAATGCAATCGATTGGTCTTGTCAGCGCCAGCAATCCCGGCCACCTCCGTCACTCATCTCACCGGAGAAGCAAACAGAAAAGAGAGAAGAAAACTTTGTGTTTGTTATTTTTTTGTTGTATTCTGTCACATGATGTTGCAGTGCTTGTTATAACATCCCCACAGTAACGTTTGGGATTTCGTTACATTTTTACAGAATATAAGGCTAAGGCCACTTTACTTAAGCCCATTCTCCAATTCTCCTTCTTGTGCACCAGCATTGATAGCAAACTCCACTTCTTTTGTTTTTTCTGTTTCAATTGAATAGAAACTCTTTTTTTCTTGACATTCCCCCTCAAAAGGAGCATAGATATCCTTCATGCTCATCTTGCCTTTCAACCAATTATATCTGGGTCCTGGTAATGCCTTGGTGAATATGTCAGCCACTTGTTGCTTTGTGGCCAGATATTTCAGCTTCACTGTGCCATTCTGTATCTTCTCTCGAACAAAATGACAATCCATCTCAATATGCTTCGTTCTCTCGTAGAATATCGGATTCTTTGCTATATGAATCGCCGACTGCTTATCACACCAGATATCAACAGGTTTATCAACTTGAAGTCCATATTCATCCAACAAAGACAATAAGCAAACTACTTCACACGTTACCATCCCGAGTGCTCTGTATTCAGCCTCTGTTGAGCTCCTAGATATAGTGGCTTGTTTCTTCGCTTTCCAACTAACTAATGAACTTCCATAATATACATAATAACATGTTGATGATCTCCTTGTATCCACACAACTATCCCAATCATTGTCTACAAATGCAGTAAACTGGTGTGCCTTATCTGAGCTGAAGAATACACTGGCTCTAGGACAACCTTCCAGATACCTTAGGACCTCATAAGTAGCTGCTAAATGTACATCTCTAGGATGTGCTACGAACTGAGACAAAACTTGCACATCATAACTAATATTAGGCCGTGTGAGTGTAAGGTACAACAACTTTCCAACCAGCTGCATATACTCCATGGGATCCTTTAGCTCCAATCCCCCTTCTTTAGACAACTTGTGATTAGGTGAAATTGGCACTACAGTTGGTTTGCTTCCCAACAGTCCATGGTCCTGTAACATTTCTAGTATATATTTTCTTTGAGAGAGTACAATACCTTTCTTTGATCTGCCCACTTCAAGACCAAGGAAGAACTTAAGACTTCCTAGATCTTTCAACTTGAACACACTGCTTAAGTATTGCTTGAACTTCTCAATTTCAACCAAATTCGGTCCTCCAATTGTTATGTCATCCACATACACAAGCAATGATATGAATTCAGATCCTCATTTCCCTTTGATAAATAGGGAATAATCTGATTTTGATTGCACAAACCCATAGTTCTGTAAGGCAGCTACAAATTTAGAGTTCCATTGTCTTGAAGCCTGTTTTAATCCATATAATGCCTTTTGCAGTTTACACACAACCCTTTTCTCCCCCTTAATCTGCAAAGGATTGACTTGAAGACCGGGAGGAAGTGACATGTATACTTCTTCATCCAAATCACCATTAACAAAAGCACTATTGATGTCCATTTGACAAAGATGCTAATTGAAACGTGCAGCCAATGCTAGAAACATTCTAACAGTTGTGTGTTTAGCTACTGGGCTGAATGTATCTGTATAGTCAATCCCCTCACGTTGTGTATAGCCTTTAGCTACTAACCTGACCTTATAGTTGCTAACGCTGCCATCTGCATTGTATTTGGTTTTGAAAATCCACTTGCAGTCAATAGGGATCTTGCCATCAGGTAACTCAGTCAAAACCCAGGTTTGATTTTCAGCTAATGCATCTAGTTCTGCAGTTATAACTTTGCACCAATATTTAGAACAAGCAGCCTCAGAGAAAGAAAGAGGGTCAGTGGACATCATGAGGTTAACAGCCAGTGTTTTATAGTTATCAGAAAGATGTGAATAGGAAAGAACATTGCAAAGATCATATTTGGTAGAATAGATTGGTAAAGTGATAAACCTGCAAGGAGAATGATGTAAACCTTCTAAGGTCGTGGCAAGGAAACAATGGTAATCTTGCAAGTAAGTGGAAGGTTTCCTCTGTCTACCACTCGTTCTTAAAGAAATGGAATTATCATGATGTGTGTCAGATGACAAATGAGAATGAGGATTTTCCTTTGATGCAACAGATGATTGAGATGCTGATGTAATGTCATGATTTAAAGAAGTGATATGTTCTGGCATTATGACAGAAGGTTCAGAATGAGGTAAAGAAAGATTGAAAGTATGAGGAGATATATCAGAAGATCTTATTGTATTATATGTACTTTCGAAAGGAAATACATGCGCATAAATTATGGCATCTCGAGAAACAAGAATTCTGTCTGCTTTCATATCATGAAGTCTATAACCTTTTGTACCTACTTGATATCCAATAAAGACACATCTTATTGCTCTAGATTCAAACTTTGACCTACCATGCTGTAGTGTAGAGGCAAAACATAAGCATCCAAAAACTCTCGGATGTGTGTAGACTGGTTAGTGCCAAATAATAACTCAATAGGACTGTTGTTCTTTAAAAACTCTCAGATGTGTAGACTGGTCAGCGCCGGCAACCCCGGCCACCTCCGTCACTCATCTCACCGGAGAAGCAAACATAAAAGAGAGAGAACAAAACTTTGTGTTTGTTATTTTTTTGTTGTATTCTGTCACATGGTGTTGTAGTGTTTGTTATAGCATCCCCACAGTAATGTTTGGGCTTTCGTTACATTTTTACATAATATAAGGCTAAGGCCACTTTACTTAAGCCAATTCTCCAATTCTCCTTCTTGTGCACCGGCATTGATAGCAAACTCCTCTGCATCCCCCTGCTCTTCTTTTGTTTCTTCTGTTTCAATTGAATAGAGACCCTTCTTTTCTTGACAATTCATCCCTCGTTCGCACGTTTCGTCGCAGTTGAACGCAACGGGGATCTACTCCGCCCGACGAAACGAAACGGGCAGGCACAAGCGATAGATCGATGAGAGGGGTTTCGGGCGAGTGGGTTTGCTGACCCGAGGCCGCCGCGGTGGCGTCGTCTCAGTCGCTATGTATAGGCCTTAGAAAGGGCTTTCGACTGATTAAAACAATGGGCCCAGATCGACGTCACATGCATGAATGACCATGGTGTATAGCCCTATTCTTCATAAAGAAGGGCTATGCTTTTTTTTCTTTATATTGGGATTTCGACATAACGATGAACACGAGAGGAAACAACAACAACAACAACACAAAAAAGTATTCCTTCCCTCGCAATAAAGTCGGAAAGTGGTGGAGTAGGGCATGGTATCCTATCCCCTCAAAAGATTTGTGTGTGTTCTTCTTTTTCATGGGCCAAATTCGGACAAAGGAAAAATGGAAATAGAAAAAGAAAAGTAGGGGGAGCGAAATAATTTTGATTGCATGTTCCTGGACGACAACCTTGGGCTAAGCTTAGTTGGATATTATTGTAAAACACAAGGGTTACAAAACGAGTTACACAAGTGTCGTGACAGTGGAAACAAAAGGGAACGTGCCGAATGACAGCCCCCCCTTTTTCTTTGCCTGTCGATGTAAAGGCTTGACTATATTAATAACATGGTCGGGATGAGGGGGAAAAAAGAAGGCATTAATGAATGTAACACGAACAGGGAAATCACGTGTAGGGCGAAGGCGGGCACGTTTAGGGCGGACCAACAGAGAAGTCCCTTTTTTTCGTATTATGAAATAAATATTAATAATAATAGTAAGAGAAGAGACGAGAAGTGCATTCAATTTGGGTTTGGTCCTAAAAGAAAAAGAGAGAGGATTTAAAAGAGAAAGCAGACACCAAAAGGAAGGGGGGGGTCGTCGTCAAACAAACACATAACGCCCTTCATGTGATGACATCTTTTCCTTTTTCTTTCTTCTTTAATTTATTTCATTCTTCTTCTCCTGCCAAAATCGAGACTTCCACGTTGTTACCCTCCCGTCACTCCTAGACGACGACGACCAGGAGGATGAGAAAAAACAACACCACCACCCCAACCCCTTCTCGATCTTGCCTCGGTAAATGCAATCCCCCCAACCCTACAATAATAATAATAAACGAAACAGTAACAGTAAATTGGATAAGAAATATTATTATTATTAAAAACAAAAAAAACAAAACATTTGTTGTGTAAGAAGGAGATGATGATGATGGGTTTGTTGTTGTTGCTGTTGTGTGATAAAACATCACACACCCCACGCAAATAAAAAGAGAGAGAAAAACCTAATCATTTCATGTCACGTGTCATGTTTTTTTTTTCAAAATAAATTATTAAAGAGGAGGAGATGAACAAACCCCAAACTCAAAACCTCAGTTTCATCTTCTACTTCTACTGTTCAACCAAACCTCCCCACACACACACAGACGTCTGAGGGTAACCATAAAAAAATATAAGAGAGGAAACAATTTCAGAGTAGGGGAGGGGGAGGGATCTAATTGTTGCACCTGCCTACTCTTTCCAACACACGCAAAAAAAAACTGGGTCATCCCCATCATACTCCTCTCTCCATCTCTCATTCAGAGTAATAAGACCCACAAACAGGGGGCTATTACATATACATCTCTCTCTTTAACTCCTTGCTTGCTTCCAATTTTAAATGCAGTTTGATGAGCAGCGGCATCATCATCAGCGGAGACACCCAGCAGCTCAATCGCATCCACGCCAAGGACATGGAACTGCCCCAGCTCCCCCCAGACCCCCAAGTCCATCCCAGATCCAACAGGGGAGGAGGAGGAGGAGGCGGACTCGTCACCATGCCCTTCATCATCGGTGACTCCCTCTCTCCCTCCCTCTCTCAATTGATCTTTCTCGGATCCCTCATTGGTGGTGGTGGTTTCGGCGGGGGCAGCGAACGAGGCCCTGGAGAAGGTGGCGAGCTACGGGCTGGCGCCCAACATGATATTCTACCTGATGAGCGCTTACAACGTGGGGATCGCCAAGGGGACGAGCATCCTCTTCCTCTGGTCAGCCGCCACAAACTTCACCCCGGCCGTCGGGGCATTCCTTGCCGATTCGTACCTGGGTCGGTTCTTGACCATCGCGTTGGGCACACTCTCCAGCTTCCTGGTAAAACCCAACAATCACTATCTCCAACATACTCTCTCTCTATCTCCCTCTCCCCAGCGTCCTCTGTGTTTTGTCTGTCCGTGTTATCATCATGATAACGTGATAATGACAGTGATTAGAGTGTGTTTGGGAGGGTAATGACATTGACACGTCCTTTCGTTTCCATCGCCTTTTTTTTTAATTATTATTTGTTCTTCCACATAGATACATGGACCATCATCTTCTTCTTGGTACATTGTAATATTCATGATAATTTGATTAAAAAAAAAAAGAGCTGGTAGAATAGGGGAAGTCATGAGTGTGACCATATTGAAGAGTGTCTACTGTTATTATCTTTTGGCAATCTAAACAGAGGGAGGGGTCCCCCACCTCCTCTCCCCTCCCATCCCAACCTTTTTTCCAACTTTTAGGACTCGGATTGAGATGAGTGGACCTTTCTTTTCTAGTGTTGGGGTACGGCCTTTTTGCTTTTTCTGCTCGCTGAAACCTTTGTCCAAGATGCCATCCATCCATCCATCTTCACCTCTCAATCATTGATTTGCATGTGATGATGACTGGTTGGAGTTTAGGATCCGATCCATGTTCATGGGAATTCCAATATATGACCTTCTTCGCAGGGCATGACTCTTCTGTGGTTAACCACCATCGTACCCGGGGCTAAGCCTTCTCCCTGCGACTCCTTTGCCCGGGGTTGCGAACCCGCTTCCGCTTCCCAGATGGCCTTACTCATCTCTTCCTTTGCGCTTATGGCGGTTGGGGCCGGTGGGGTCAGGCCTTGTTCGTTGGCTTTCGGCGCCGATCAGTTCGATCGGAGGGACGACCCCAGGAATGAGCGGGTGTTGGAGAGTTACTTCAGTTGGTACTACGCCTCGGCGGCTGCTTCCGTTGTGGTGGCCCTGTCGTGCATGGTTTATATACAGGACCGCCTGGGGTGGAAGATTGGGTACGGTGTCCCGGCGTTGCTGCTGTTCCTCTCGACGTTCTTGTTTCTCGTCGCTTCCCCTCTTTACGTGAAGATGAAGGCCACCAATAGCCTGTTCACCGGTCTCGCGCAGGCGGTCGTAGCTGCTTTTAAGAAAAGGAAGGTCATGCTCCCGAGAGATGATGACTCGGATGTAGTGTACTATAGCAAGACCGGTGGGGAAATTGTCGTCTTGACAGACAAATTGAGGTTCCTCAACAAGGGATGTGTAGTCTCGAATCCGGAGAAGGATATATCTGCGGACGGAACGGCTGTGGATCCATGGAGTCTGTGCACGATCGAGCAAGTGGAAGCGCTTAAGGCGCTCCTAAAAGTTTTACCCGTGTGGTCGACTGGGATGTTGATGTCTATAAACGTGAGTCAGACATCGTTCCCAGTCCTCCAGGCCAGCTCGATGGACCGGCACATCGCTCCTGGGTCGAGCTTCCAGATCCCGGCCGGTTCTTTCTACGTATTCTTGGTCATTGCCATTACGGTCTGGGTGATCTTATACGACCGTGTCATAATCCCCGCTGCTTCAAAGCTCAGTGGAAAGCCAGTCCGGCTAGGCGTGATGGCACGCATGGGGATCGGGATCTCGATTTCTACTCTGGCGATGGTGGTTTCTGCGATCATCGAGCACGTCCGACGTGGAAGGGCCATGAGGGAAGGGTTAGCTGACGACCCACGTGCCGTGGTGCACATGTCGGCGATGTGGCTGGTGCCCCAATACTGCTTACAAGGTTTAGCGGAGGCCTTCAACGCGATAGGCCAGACAGAATTCTACTACACCGAGTTCCCGAAATCCATGTCCAGCATCGCAGCCTGCTTGTCCGGCCTCGGGATGGCCGTCGCCAATGTGCTGGCTATCCCTATAGTAAACGCAGTGGACAAGATCACATCTCGAGGCGGGAAACCCAGTTGGGTATCCAACAACATCAACAGGGGACACTACGACAAGTACTACTGGCTCCTTGCATTCATCAGCTTCGCAAACATATTCTACTTCCTTGCGTGCAGCTGGGCATACGGACCGCTAACAGAAAGAGGCACAAAGGATCAACGATCACAGGAAAGCCGCCCGACACCGATCAAGGAGCAAGAAATGGGGAAACAGGAGAAGGTCTAAGCCGTAAAGGGTCCGCAAATACGTCGATTCGAAATATTGGTTTACCATGGGTTGTGGTGTGTGTAGTGCTGTACTGTAAGTATATCAATCCAGTAAAAAAAGAACTGGGAGCGTCCAAAAGAAGCTGCAGATCCCAGTCATGTATGAAAGTATAAGATTACAAGTTTGTCGATGCCCACATTGAAGCAAGGGAGTGAGAGTGGCTTGTTGTAATTCTTGGTTCAATGTAATCACATCTTACTGAATTGGCTTCCAGTCATGTTGATTGATCCCTGCCAAGGCTATCAACTTCCCGTCATCTCCTTTCTTCACATACTTTTCACCTCCACCAAGAGAAACCTTGCCCCTTTCCTTCTGCCCCACAAGCCTTGTCTCCAGTTCCACCTCTTCCTTCAAACATAAACAGTAGCACCGAAGTTCGAGGGGTTCCAGTAAAGTTCGATGTCGAAATCAGCAAGAAAGAGGGAGGGAAGGGTCAGAAACCGAAGCCAAAAGCCGAACCCGAATCCTCAGAGGAGAGGAACGAGACATTGAGATTCACGGTGGCCTTGATGAACCCTGCTGCGTGGTAGTTGAATGTAGCCCCGAAGCTGTCGATAAAAGTCACCATGGCTCCCGCGTGCCAGTTCCCATCCTTTTCCTGCGTGTTGCTTCAGCCGTTCATCGCCGCGTAGTCGAGGCCGATCGTGCCATCAGATAGGTCAAGGAGCCACTGTAGAGTCTGCTGCGACTCTTCATCTTCCTCCATGGATGATTAGTAGCGTGGTGGCTTAATCTCAATTTCTTTGTTTGGTCATGTTGGGCGAGACGCCCGGCACACAAATTTACGTGATTATCGGGGTATTTACTTCATTTTTTTCTATCCAATGTCGCGGACGAGGGTCCGAATCATCGATTTTTACCGGATTCTGATATTATGATTGGGATCAAATGTGTTTTATGGCCTTGACTTGTCTTCTTTTTTCACGTTGGGCCTTGGCCTTTCTTGTTTCATCTCCAAATTCCAGTCTTGTATTATCTGCAGTCTTTCCTTACCCTAGCTACAAGCAAAAAAAATTATTCTAGGGGTCAAATTGAACTTAAATTTTAGGTGTCCAAATTAAAAATGTATAAAATTATAAAGGATTAAACATTAAAAAGTAAAAAATTTAAAAGTAAAATTTAATAATTTCTAAAATTCAGGAGTAGTGGCTACATCCATCCTTCTGACTCCGCGTAGTGATATAGTCTACATTATACTAACCCGTGATCTCACTTTCAGTCGATACAGTAATTCTAAACAACCCGCCTATTTATAAGATAAAATTTTGAACAATTTCAATATTATGATGATATTATTTATTAAATTTTTCGAAATTTCAACTTCGAATCTGATTGTTGATCATATGATGGCCGAGATAGTGAGGCAATTCAACCAATCTTTATTGACAAACACAGGAAAAGACGCGATAAGATCAAAGCAGATCATCAGAGCAAGAAGAAGTAGATTAATGGAACAAAACAGACACGACATAAACCGCCAATCATCCCTGGCTTGCGAAAATATTGATATCTGGCGTAGTTCACCGATTTCTAGCAACAAGGCTTGTTAGGATCGAGTCATGGACTGTCTGGGTGGAGGATTCCCTGTCTGATCCGTCTGATCGAGGATTCCATTCCAACCTGCACGCACGGGGTGAATGTCTTGAATGAGCTCAGTATGGCAAAGCGGAAGACTTTGATATTGCGTGTCCAATTTTTTTTTTTTACCTAGGGATGGATCAAGCCCCCGTCTATGGAGCTCGCGGAACTCCTGTGCGAGGGCGCACCATGAGCAGAAGATGTGGGAAACAACATCAGGGAAAGGAGCTTCGACCAGGTTGAATCTCCTCCTCAGCTTTCTTCTGTACTTTGATCCAATCAACCAGTGGGAGCAC
The DNA here is from genome assembly GCA_029817735.1 of Melastoma sanguineum. NCBI lineage: Eukaryota > Viridiplantae > Streptophyta > Magnoliopsida > Myrtales > Melastomataceae > Melastoma > Melastoma sanguineum. The sequence continues at coordinate 659,337 of JARUPW010000084.1, read as the reverse complement.
AGCGCAGGCATCATCGCCAGGTAAATATAGCCAGCCAGAGGGCACTCTGCAGATTTTTCATGTCCGGGATCAGGCTCCAAGACAGAGTTCGCTTATGCTAGTGACCAGTATGTTCAGGAGGTTGGCTTACCCATGTCTCCTGAGTCCAGCACTTCTGCGATCTGTCCAAATGTTATGCACGGCAAGAGAGCTGTCACGAAAGCTGCAAAGATTGTTGACAAAACCCAGTTATGAAGGTATAGAACCCAATTCGGATAATTTTTGGGAGGGAGGCATCAGAGTTCAATGAGAGAATTACCGTTATGTGGATCTTGTTGACAGTCGAACAGTCCAGTTGACCATGGAGCTCCAACTACCGGATTTGTAGCCGTGGCGGTACCATTGCCGTTCATCTGATCCGGTTGCATCATCTGCAACCCAGCTTGTACAGCTTGGAAAGGTAGCTGCACAACTCCCTGTGACTGAAGGGGCGGCTCCCAAGACGACTGCTTCTCTGGGAACTGCTGCGGCTGCTCCCCATGGGATGGATGGCTGGATTCGTCAGGCTCTATGTTTTCCAGCCTAGCCATTTCGACTGCTTCCCGGGTAAACCAGCTCCAGTTTCTTACTCTATTAGCCTGTTCCTTCTAAAAAAGATTTTGTTGTCCCCTATCCCTTTCTTCGAGTTTATTGTATTATGTTACCTTGCCTTCTTCGACAGTGTTCGACGGAACCATCGAGCTTGGCAACAAAACCTTCAAATCGACAATTCTGAAGTCCAATTTCCTATGTTTCGGAGATCATTGTCTGCATCTGCCGGCCTCCAGTCTCTGTCCTTCGCTATTTTCTTGTCACCTCTATTGGCCCGCCTCATATGCTTGTCCACTACCAAGGAATTTACGCGGTATTTCCATTCCACGTAGATGGTTGCGCATCGAAACAAAGCTTTGTTTTCCAATATACAGAATCGAGGTAATAGTTCAGTCGTACAGGGAAGACTTCTGTGCATTTGACGGCAGCACGGCAGTCAACACAAAAACATCCCAACTGTGAAACCCAATGGATGTTAAGATAAGAAGGCATATCACTCGCATCAGGCTGATTCGGGGACAAATAATAGTCATGGCCAAAGCGCCGAGCGTCCCAAAAGGAAACTCAGCAGACAGCAGAACAACAATACTAATTACAACATGCACAAATTTTTGAGCTGTTAGTCCGCATTTTTCTTTCAAAGCTTGCTCAAATGAGTGACACTGGCCTTGACAGCGTCCAACCACTGGTTGGCGAGAGCGACCACTTTCCCGTCTTCTTTCTTCCGGATCTCCACCATTACCAGGAAGAGCTTCCCTCTTGGCCCCAACACCTTCGCCTCTATCTCCACTTCTTCCTGAGAAAACAAGCCATTCAGTCCCCCACCCTCGTCCACTTCTCAGGATCATGTATACGTGAGTTGCGCAAATGGCAGAATGAGAGGAGAAAATTTTTAGACAAGGGACCGAAAGCAAACTTGAGTCCTGACGGTTGAAAGGTAAGAGATGCTGAGGTCAACGGTGGTGTGGAGGATCCCGGTCACTAAGTAGTTGACCCCGGCACCAAGGCTATCGATCAATGTTGCAATGGCTCCCACCTGCCAGTTCCCATCTTCATCCTGTATTCTCATCCAGGTTAGATCAACACCGCTCCCCAGTCTGTTATCGCCATTTATGCTACACAAATTGTTCTACACCAAAGATTGTTTACTCACAGAGAGACAGTCTGGCACAATGAAGCTGTAGATGATGGCACCAAGTTCCTTCTGGGCTCGAACAATCTTGACGCCATTTGTGGCTTCAACATCGAGCTGTTTCCAGAGATCCCTCTTCGGCTTAATTTCTTCCATGGACGGCGCCATTGCCGAGCAAGTGATTGTTAAATAATGCAGTAAACAAATTGGATAATCAGAAGAAAGAAGCTTTGTCAACTGCAGGCTGGCTAGGACTAGGACAGTCACGCTAACTCTCTTCAACTAAAATAATGCAGATCAGGCTCATCTTCAATCACGTTTATGCAGAATGATCAGTCAATCATTTGGATCTGATCACACCCAACCACAAAATAACGAGTGGGAACGAGCGATGCAATGAGTGCATTCACAGCAACAGGTAATCAAAAGCACATGCCAGAAAGCTAAGCAGATGAAACATCGTGAATTGTCCTCGGTTTTGTGAATTTCCACAATCACACGGCGCCCGTGGCGACGACATTAGCATTACTCATTCGGGGCTGCATGATACACATACAAAAGACTAATTCATCGCGTTTCTAGTGAAAAATTCTAGAGCACTGTCCTAAAACAAGACGTGACTAATAGATAAACACGGACATCGTCCGCTTGATTATGACCATAACTTGATTTTATTCTTCTTTTGATGATGGATAATTCAAATGCCCAAGAAGTTAGCTAGGGAGATAATATGATGCGCAAAGACTACTTCCAGATTTTAAGTAGTTAGTTTAGATTTATACTATCTATCAATTGGTTGCTTTTAGATATTTTTTTAAACAACAACCACTATATTGGGATCATGATATTTTACTATTATTATTCAATTTAAATTTTTGATTAGAAATAATAGTTATTTAAAATTTTGTTTAGATCTTATTTAATTTCTTTAAATTATTTAAGAATGCACTTTGATATCGTTCAATAAAATTAAAGCGAGAGCTTTTGCTCTACACGAGTTCACTTGTAGAAGTTTGGTTCCTACACCAAAAACACCTATATCCAAAATAATATCGTATCTCGATTATTTAAGATTTTATTTGAATTTTTTAAATTATAAAATTATAAATAGAGTTTGTCAGAAGTAACAATGCAGTTTGATTTTGTTCCATAAAATTAGAGAGGCAGTTTTTGCTTTACATAGGCTAGGTTCTGCTACGAAGAAGTTAGTTGCTACGCCGGAAACACCCGTACCCAAAATAACCCGACACACTAAACAATCACACACTCTACTCAGATGCCCCGTTTGACCGTGTCTCATTGTCTTTTATTTATATGTTTATAACATCTCCCTTTATTGGAATTTGATATTCCTGATTTTATTCACCTTTTTTTCTTACAAGTACAAAGATGACACCTTCCTTAATTGAAACTTAATTTTCTGCCACGTTGTTCAATTTCTGGTCAACACAAGGGGCCTTCGGACCAACCGTCGGTTGCGCAATCCATACCTTGGAAGAAGAAACGTTTGCTGTCGAGCGAATTCCATGGATTCAAAATCCTGATTGGATCGATTGCCTCCTAACGGGAAATCCTAGAAATTTCTCGCATGCTGCGGCGAACGATTTTATGCTTTTATCAAATGAATGAATCGATTAGGTGATTGTTTCCGGAACGTCTTACACCAAACCAAATCTTTGCCTACAATGTTCGTGTCTTTTGCTGTGTTCCTATCAGTGCTGCACACATGACCATGACGCAAATGAACGTTGACAACTAGATACTCTCGGGCCAATGCACAACATTCCTCTTCTGCTAGCTGGATCGGGCGCAAAACTTGCCTCAGTTGTAGATCAACGAGGCCTGGACAAGTTCACCTTCCAGATCCGTATGTACGTGAAACCAGCCATGACCCGTCATCTTATTACAGGAGCTCTGCCAGCAGAGTTTACAGACCCGACGAGGAGAGACATGGAAGGAAAACCACTATGCCGGTGGAAGAAAGGCGATTTGTATCTCTTGCAGTGATTTTCCTTTTGTCTCCACCACGTTCTTCTGGACAAAACCAACCGCTAACAGGCGAAACCCCGCGAAACAGGCATACACGAGCTGCGGCCCGAGCTGCTCCAGCAGTTGCGAGAACAACAAGCCGATTAAGAAATTTATTACCTGAACGAAACCAGTCCCCAGGTAAAAAATATGTTAGGAGCGACCAATTGAGACGATAAAACGATTGACGGGGATAAAAAGAAAGACTACAATGGTTTGCATTTGTCGTGGAATAAGGCAGCAACTGCAGGAGGACAAGGGACATTACCCAGTGTACCGACATACAAAATGCCATTGCTTTTGCTCTAATCCTACCAGGGAAAATCTCAGATAAGAGGAGCCCAGGAACGGGACCAGCACCAAGGGAGAACGCCAAGACGACCCTGCCGAGAAAATTTGCATTCCATGATCAAAACATAGCAGCTCGTGGTTATTTAACCTATCTTTTTATCATTTATCTGGAGTTCCCGAACGAGAACTTTTCAGTTCATATGACTTTCCCTTGAAATACTCACATCAGCATGCCTCCAACTGACAAGTACATTGATAGCCAGCCTGATGCAAAAGAACTTGCAGCTGCTTGTGTTCCCATCGCAACTGCCTAGAACAAATGCGTGAAGATAGGTCACGGGGACTTATCTTTAGGACGATGCTTCCGCTATGAACATCCAGGAAACAGATACGGTTGATAATTTCATTTAGTTCAGGGAATTTACCAGGAAACTTGACAGAAAAGCATTCAAAATACCCACTGAACCAGCAAAATCACCTAACCAGCCTGCTTATGTTTAGGCCAGTTCATTAGTCACAAAGACGTCGCAAAAGTGATATTGCCAACTCCCTCGTACCACATTTCAAGAGGTTCAAACACAGGACTGATAAAAAAACACATACACACAGCAGAGGACTCACCATGCCAGAAAAGCTCCCCAAAAGTAGCGCTTTCCTTCCTAATTTATCCATCAGGATCATTGCACCAATAGAACCTAGAAAATTTAAAGGTCAGGCCGCCAAATTGATGTTAATTTCCATTATCGGTTTCAAAAGATTAAAGATTCGAAGGAGAAGCAAGAAGGACCTGATAAATTTACGAGTCCCACACAAATATTTGCAATGTCTGAAGGCACTCCTGCGCTTTTAAAGACAGACGAAGAGAAATAGAAGATTGCATTTATTCTGGAAAGCTGTTGTAGAGCAAAAAGTAGACCCAATGAAAACCACTGCAAGACAAGTGAAATACTCCTTAGGAAGCAGAACGAATATTACTATTTCCATGAAAAAATAAGAGTAATATACTTCTAAAATGGCGACCGGAGATTATTTCGGAAAGATGGACACTATCAGTCTCCTCCCCCTTGGTACTCTTGGTCAGTTCTGCAATTGCAGATTTCACATATACTCCCCCCAGGAGTTTCTCAAAGACAAATTCGGCTTCGGCAGCTCTACCTCTCTGCACCAATTAAAGAGGTTCCGCACTAACTGATCGTTGGCTCTCAAGGACTTGACATAATCAGAAAGATCCATTGTAGAACTTAGCACAATCTATGCAAAGCGAATCAAATCACTAAAGTAAATGCATAGCGACGTTTGCTGGAAGTCTGATCTTTCATTGAGAGAAGCACACCGAGATCTCCTAGGACATAAAGTTTTGACCTTGAGAAGCCAGTGAGGACTCTCTGCATAGAAATCCATTAAAATTGCAAGCGCAGCAGCAGGAATCACAGACACTCCAAAACACACTCGCCACCTGAGAAACAATCAGATTGAGGAAAATCTACTTTGTCATCCCAGCAAAAGCATCGAGCAACAATATTAACATCTCCCCACGAGTTTCATGAATAAAACTCGTTTCAATTGTATATGTTGATACACTAAGCAATAATGATCTTATGTCTTACCAACCAACCGTGTCCTTGGCTGGAATACCAATGAAAAGAGAAGCCATCAGTCCAAGACAAGTCGCAATCTGTAGGAGGCCACCAAATGTGCCCCTCACATTAGTCGGAGAGACCTGCTTAAGAGGATGAATAAAACAAAGCATATAAAATTAGAGGTTGAAGTAATGAGAAAATTATAGACGCGGCAAGAATTGATATACCGTACCTCTGACACATACAGAGCAGCAACAGGAGGGCCAAGACCCATGCCAGTGCCAACAAATAATCTCCCAGTGAGCATCCCCCACAGGTCGTTCGTCATGGCACTGTGAACCCAGTAATAGAAGTGATTCATTAGAGGGGCAGCTCTCGGGCAACAAGTAAATAGGAGTGATGAACAAAAGGAAATCCATTGCATATATTTCCAACCTCATCAAAGCCCCAATGATCATGGGCAAAGCACACAGTTGGAATGATCTGCGCCAACCGACACCATCTGCAATCATACCGCTAAGGACAGATCCAATGAATGCACCTGCTAAACAAGTGCTCACCACCAGACCTTCATCGAAAAGAAAGGGATGAGACCTCGTAGATAACAACACATGGAAGAGGTATTATCCCACGACCTTCGGCCATTGTATTCCCATTGAAGGAGAGAGCAACAGAGATGCTTTCCAAGGTTTCGTTCACTACACTGGAGGGGTCACATTAAGATTCATAATCAAGCACACACCTCTCGCTATTTCGACAAACAATTTGGTCGACCGTGCTTGCAAACCTGAGATGGTGTTCGCGTAGAAAACGGACCACGTCGGAAATATTTGGCAATTGGACTCACAGGGAATTGTGTGTGGTCGCCAGAAAGATGAATTTCAATGATAAAATGTAAAGGGTGATTACAAATTCAAAGATTTACAGAAGTAAACGAACGCTTACAGCCATAAAAATGAATGAAAAAAGCGGTGGTATGGATGGCGGGGGCGACGTAGACTCGCTGCTTGAAGTGCGACTGGAGCTGACGTCACTGCTGACGCTGTAGACTCGGTACAGTATGCTGTAGACTTGTGCCCCGTGAAGCAGAATCTGGCGATTGTAGGATGTGGATGCTAAGGCTTCGGGTGAACACCTTGGCGGCGGAGATGCAGGCGGAGGATGATCGCTGGGACTGCGATTGCTCGTTCCAACGGTGGATGCGATGGCGGAAACTGGGTGTCGAGACTACGGTTGCTCGTCTCGACGATGGAAGCGCTGGTGGAAGGTTGATCAACGGAGCTACGGTTGCTCACTCCGCTGTTGGAAGGATGACCAAGTAACCCAGGCCGAGGTATCTACTAAACTAAGGGTGACGAGCAATGCAAAGCTTTGTGTTTGGCTGATTGATCGTGAAAATTTCCCAAGGGGAGCCTGTTCCCTTTTTATACTGAGTCCTGTAAGTCCTTGCACGTTCCACACGTCACCGAAAAATCCCTTAAATCGTGGAACAATCTTAACTTCCTTCCAGGGATCTCGGAGTTTGTTTTTTTTTCTCAGAGATTCTCCTAACCCCCACTTAATTAGATCGTGCGCGGATCGTGCCCGGATAAGTTGTAGACTTAGCTCGCACTCGTACTTCTAAAAGGGGGTCATAGACTTAGGCTGTTACGGACTGAGAGTTTGGTTCAGTCGACGGGCTATAGACTTAGCTAAGGCTCGTGTTTGAATATGGGCTGTAGACTCACCACAGGCCCAGAATATCCTGTTGTGTCAACATAAGCCTCCCTCTTTTGCTAAGGCGATCTTTCGTCGCCTGAGCACAGTTGTCACTTTTTTGGGTTTAAACGAAACGTTTCGTTTTCCCTCCTTTCACTTACGTTCTACACCCCGACTTCTTGGTTGCAAATACGACTCCATTTCCACCATTTCCTTTATAACCTGAAGCGAGTTGTGCTAAGTTATTAGCTACCCTGTTTTCGTCGCGGCTTATAAAATGAAAAGTTATATTTTCGAAGCGTGCGACCAATTGCCGAACCATATCAAGGTAAGGTCGTAACTTCTCTTGACACGAACACTCCTCATTTACTTGGTTGATAACCAACTGGGAATCACCCTTGAATCGAACTCGCTTCGCTTTTAATGAAAGGAGTTCTTTTAGCACTGTTATCAATGCTTCATATTCAGTAGCATTGTTGGTTGACAATTTATGTAAACGAAAAGCCAACCTGATGTCTCTGCCCATAGGAGACATTATACGAACTCCAATCCCTGCTCCGTTTCTTGTAGATGAACCATCAAACCATGCCTGCCAGATATCGTCGATCTTTTCTTCTTGATCTATCGACAAGTCCGGGTCATGATCCACTAGGTAATCAGCTAATACCTGTCCTTTAACCGATTGCTGGGATTTGTATCTCAAGTCGTATGGGGAAAGAATTAGACTCCATTTGCTGATACGTCCGGCTAATAATGGACTTTCGAAGAAATATTTAATTATGGGCGACTTAGACACCACGTAGACTTCCCTGTTCCCAATGTAGTGTCTAAGTTTCATCACGGCATAGAATACCGACAGGCATAATTTCTCTTTTGGAGTGTATTTGACCTCAGTCGGGGTTAGCTGCCTTGATAGATAGTAGACTGCCCTTTCGCGTCCGTCCTGATCGGTTTGTGCCAGCATTGCGCCTATTGTTACTCCAGTGGCTGCTATGTAAAGGATGAAAGGCTTTTCTTGTTGAGGGGGAATCAGAACCGGTGGATGCGTTAAGTATCCTTTTAGGACATTAAAAGCCTTTTCGTGTTTTTCCATCCATTTATATTCACCCCTTTCTCTTAATAGATTAGAGAAGGCTTTTGTCTTTCCTGCGATATTCCCTATGAATCTGCGCAGGTAATTAATTCTTCCTAAAAAAGCTTGCAATTCTTTTTTATTCCTTGGCGCTGACAAGCTCTGAATGGCTTTGACTTTATTTTGATCAACCTCAATGCCTCGTTGGTGCACTAGGAAACCTAGGAAATGCCCTGCCCTAACTCCGAAGGCACACTTAAGAGGATTCAACTTTAGTTGATGCATCCTTATTTTCAGGAAGGCACTTCTCAAATGTTCAACATGTAACTCTTCCTTCGTCGACTTGACCACTATGTCGTCGATGTAGACTTCTATTGTTTCTCCTAGATAGGCATCGAATATGGTGTTCATTGCTCGTTGATAGGTAGCCCCAGCATTTTTTAAACCGAAAGGCATTACTACCCATTCAAAAATGCCTAGTGGACACCTAAACGCAGTTTTGTGAACATCTTCTTCTGCGATGAAGATCTGGTTGTACCCCGAAAAGCCGTCCATAAAGGACATGACTTGATGGCCCGCAGTTTTGTCTATAAGGTCGTCTGCGACAGGCATAGGATATTCATCCTTAGGGGTGGCACGATTTAAATCTCTAAAATCTACGCAGACTCTGATCTTTCCATTCTTCTTTAATACAGGAACGATGCTGGAGATCCATTCTGTATACCGTGAAGTCCTTATATATCCTGCTCGAAAGAGCTTTTTTACTTCTTCAAACACCAATTGCGTCACNAGTTGTCACTTTTTTGGGTTTAAACGAAACGTTTCGTTTTCCCTCCTTTCACTTACATTCTACACCCCGACTTCTTTCTCTCCAAGAAAACTCCATTCTCCCTGAAACCCTAACTTCTTTTCAAAGAAAACTCTGATGTCGACTCTCGGCTCTTTCCAGTGGCATCAACAACGTGCCGGTCCTGCTGGCGTCATTACTACTGTAGACGGCGAGGGTTTAACCCTTGGTCCTGTCCTTGGCACTCATCTCTTCCCGGACCCGGTTCCTCACGAGTACTTAATGACGGCGTTCCAAATTCCTATCTGCCGGGCAGACTTCGTCGACCCCCTCAACTGGGAGGACAAGAGTGGCTTCCTCTACTTCCCTTCCGTAGAGAAAACCCTGTTCCGGCAGTGGTTCACTTGCTGGCTGGAGAAATTGGAGGACAAACTCAAAGCATGCGGTCTCTGGTCCTTCATGAGGATCACCATGCTCGGGAAGCATTGCGACCCAAGGGTATGTGCCAGTCTACTCCCTCTTTAGAATAGCGAGGTGAACTGTTTCTATCTGCCGGAGGGTCCCATGACCATCACCCTAGAAGATATCTACTTCTTGACTGAGAGTAGTGTGTCTGGGGCCCCCGTTCGCCTATATTCCTTGGATGGTGATTATCATCCTAAAGAAGTGCTACAGATTCAGAGCGTAGCAGAGAAGCATCTCAAGATGATTGAGGGCCGGTCTACCGCTGTCTGGGGCAAGGCTGAGGAGGTTGAGTTCTTCAGCATATGGTTGAGCAAGTATGTTTATTGCTTCGCTGGCAAGAGGGTGCCGAAACTCGTATACGGGATTGCCAACTTCCTAAGCATGGCGCAGAGCAGGGTGGCTTGGGCACCGTTTCTGTTGGGTATCATCTACCAGAGCCTCTACAAGAACAGTGCATCCGCCAAGCCCTTCCCAAAATATCCAGCTGGTGGCCTTCTCTGGATGGTACATCTTTAGGCATGCATATGGCTTCCAGGACTCTCTGGGTATCAGATGCCCTCCAGTGTTGCTAAGGACAGTTGTTATGGGATCCATATGCTCAAGTCTTGCTGTCAATCAAAGGACCAATGGCTGTGGGCCTCTGTGACAGGGCACCTGAAACACCTGGTCGACATCGACCAGAGCGAACGTCGCGACTGGCAGCCATTGCCAGCTGACCATGCCATCAACAAGCGCCGGAGGAGGCTGGAGCCAAGTGCTTACTGGGACTCTGTGCTTACTAGCAGAGTCTTACCCTGCGCAACAGAATCGGGCTTCAACTTCGAGGTCTACAACCCTCAGCTATGCGCAAGGCAGTTGGGTTTCGTTCAGAGCTCTGCAGCCCCATACTTCGACGATGCCAACATGGTTTCCAGGAGTAGTTATGTCCTCTCTAAGGATTCCCTCCGGGCGGCAATAGATCTCCTATCAAGGAAGGCGGAGCTTCGGCACATGGAGTTCCCTCTTGAGAACACCGCGGTCTACGTCATTGAAGCCTTTTCTTATCAGTGGTCGTTGACCTTTAAAGCTCTTCGTAGCAAGATGAAGTTCCTGGAGGCCTCCACAGAGCCGGACCTACATCTCTCTACTGATATGAAGTTAAAGGCTGGACGGAGGGTACCAGCTGGTAAGATCTAGCAGCTTTCTTCTTCCCTTGCTGATTGCTTTTAAAACAAATGTTTGTCCCCTGTGTTTCAGCAGCAGCGGTCGAAGAATCTGGATCTGGAGGAGGTACTCCTTCAGAGACGAGCCTTACTCCTCCAGCCAGTCGCCCGACTCGCACACAACGGCGAGTTTCCGTGAAGAAGGCTGGGAAGTCTGGGGCCGAGGACTCGCCCCCTGCTTCATCAAAGAAGCATGGGAAACGGAAGATGCCTTCTCCTTCAAACTCAGATTCTGATGAAATCCCCATCTCCCAGATGCAGAAGCAGGCAAGGCTTACTTCATCTATGCCCCAGACTCAAGGCTCGGCGGCTGTCCATTCTATCGCTCCACCTCCAGAGTATGTATCGTTCTCTTGTTGTTAATGAACAATTTTCTATAAACTCTTATATTACTTGCCTTTTTGCTTTAGGCAATCATTGGCTTTAGTGCCTATAATCTGCCTATCGCCAGAAGCATCTCTGGAGCAAGAGATGGATGTAAGTCCCTCTTCAACGATTCCTTTTCTTTTAAAGCTTTGATATTTAACCTCTTCTTTGTTCGCAGGATATCTCCCTTCCTATCCCTCAGTCGTTAGCGCCTACAGAGGGGGATGATGCTACCATCGGAGGGGAAGTCGCAGCGCAGGAAAAGACATGCGCTCCTGAAGCCACTCCTCTTGGCGCCGTAGACTCTGCTGTGTCTACAGCGGACGTTGCGAATCAGGAGGGGGATGATGCTACCATCGGAGGGGAAGTCGCAGCGCAGGAAAAGACATGCGCTCCTGAAGCCACTCCTCTTGGCGCCGTAGACTCTGCTGTGTCTACAGCGGACGTTGCGACTCAGGAGGGGGCAGTCGCTTCAGAAGCTGATCCTCAACCAGCTGCGACTGGTATTGATACCCAACCAGCTGCGGCGCCTGTCGCTTCTCCTCCTGCCCATCCTTTAGACACACCTTCCGGCGAAGGCACATCAAGCGGCGTCAGCGACTACACTCGTATCATGGAGAACGTGAACCGTATCGCGAAGCTGCTCTGTTATGAAACCTTCTCTGAAGCTCTCTTTAAGGAGCTACAGGACTGTGTCGCAGAGATACGGAGTTCCCCAAGAACCAGTGTACAGATGCTGGCCGCTTGTGAAGAATTTAAGTCGCAGTTCTGGACTGAGTGGTCGGTCTACCTGGATGATCTCAAGGCTCACCAAGAAGCTAAATACCAAATCCAGGAGACGCTGGCTGCTCAGTCACGGGAGGTGGATGATATCCAACTCCTCCGGGACCAGAAAGAAGACATGTCCCGGCAACTCCTTCTAGTCCAAAAGCGATTACGGGAGCTCTTGGCCCTTGAGAAAGATCTCAAGGAACGGGTCGATGTGGTGGACTCTTTGCTCGCTGAACGGATTGCACATGCTTCTGCGCCGCAGGGCCAAGATGATTTAATGTCTCGGTATCGCCGGAAGAACGAGTTCATCCTCAAGCGCAACCGGGCCAAGGTTTTGACTCTCCTTTTCGTGGAGGCGACCGGTTCGATTTCCAGGCCTGGCGCAAGGTCAGGCCTGCGACTCCCTCCACGTTGAAGTTTTCTTACTTTTCATATTTTCCTTACCGGTTGTAGACAGCAAGTCGCAGGGATGACACCTTGTAAACAAACTTAGTCTACGACCGTGTATTCGATTATTCTTTTATAATGTAGACGGCATTCGGAGCACAAACTTGTAGATAATTACACCAACATTTTTCTTTGTGCGATTTCTTTGAGGACAGCTGGGAAACGCTTCTCCAAAACCTTTCTATGGGATTCCCAAATGGTCTTTTTATATCGCTTCAAATACTTACCATTAATTTTCAACGGTTGTTTAACCCCTTCGAGCGTTGACAACCTATAACTATTCGTTGAATAGGCTTCAATTACACGATATGGTCCTTCCCAATTTGGGGACCATTTCCCTAATACTTGATCCTTGGATTTTAGTGGCAACACCATTTTCCAGACCAAGTCGCCAATGTTGAAGTGTTTATGGACTACCTTTTTATTGTAGTATCTGGCTATTCTTTGCTTGTGTGCCTCTAACTTGTCTACAACTTCCAACCTTTTCTTCTCTAATTCTTCTAGAGCTATATACATAGCTTCATCTTGTAGACTTGATTGTGCAACGCGAAGCGACTTATACCTCATTTCTATGGGTAAAATCGCATCATGCCCGTAGACTAGTGCGAATGGGGTTTCTCCAGTGCTTTCTCGCTTAGTGACTCGTAGAGCCCATAAGGTATCATTTAACACCTCATGCCATTTTCTCGGATTACACCCAATCATCTTTTGGATGTTGCTTTTTATCAGTTTGTTAGATGCTTCAGCCTGTCCATTCGCTTGAGGGTAATATGGGGTAGAGTTCGAAATTGTGAAGCCAAACTCTTCAGCGAATTCCCTCACCTTGGCATTGTTAAAAGCTGTCCCATTGTCTACAACAATGTTTTGAGGAATGCCAAAGCGATAGATGATGTAAGTTCGCAGGAAATTGATCACTTCGCTGTGGTCAATTTTCCTGTAGACTTGAGCTTCTATCCACTTAGTGAAGTAGTCCGTCGCTACCAAGATGAACGCGTCCCCTCGACTAGAGTGGGGGTGAACCTCTCCTATTATATCTAAAGCCCAAGTTCTAAAAGGCCAAGGTTTGATTATGGGAATCAGGTCATTTGCTGGTGCACGAGTCGACAGGCCGTGTCGCTGGCAATCTTGACATCCTCTAGCCATTTCAATGCAGTTTTTCATCATTGATGGCCAATAAAACCCGTGTCTCCGAATAATCCAGCACATTTTAATTCCCGATTGATGTGATCCACAGAGTCCTTCATGGGTTTCTAACATTATTGGGGTAGCTTCTTCTAAGTCTACACACCTCAGGAGTACTCCATTAGTATCTTTCTTATAGAGGATGCCATCTAGAAGAACATATGCTAGAGCCTGGACCTTAATTCGCTGTTTAACCTTTCGACTCGGATCAGAGAGAAAATCTATGATTAGTTTTCTCCAGTCTCCGTCTTGCTTCATTATGTCTATAGCCATGGCATCATTTCTTGGCTGTAAATGTGACTCTATTTCCACTAAATCCCTTAAGTTAACTTTTCCTTTATAACCTGAAGCGAGTTGTGCTAAGTTATTAGCTACTCTGTTTTCGTCGCGGCTTATAAAATGAAAAGTTATATTTTCGAAGTGTGCGACCAATTTCCGAACTATGTCAAGGTAAGGTCGTAACTTCTCTTGACACGAACACTCCTCATTTACCTGGTTGATAACCAACTGGGAATCACCCTTGATTCGAACTCGCTTCGCTTTTGATGAAAGGAGTTCTTTTAGCACGGTTATCAATGCTTCATATTCAGTAGCATTGTTGGTTAACACTTTATGTAAACGAAAAGCCAACCTGATGTATCTGCCCATAGGAGACATTATATGAACTCCAATCCCTGCTCCGTTTCTTGTAGACGAACCATCAAACCACGCCTGTCAGATATCGTCGATCTTTTCTTCTTGATCTATCGACAGGTCTGGGTCATGATCCACTAGGAAATCAGCTAATACCTGTCCTTTAACCGATTGCTGGGATTTATATCTTAAATCGTATGGGGAAAGAATTAGACTCCATTTACTGATACGTCCGGCTAATAGTGGACTTTCGAAGAAATATTTAATTATGGGCGACTTAGACACCACGTAGACTTCCTTGTTCCCAATGTAGTGTCTAAGTTTCATCACGGCATAGAATACCGATAGGCATAATTTCTCTTTTGGGGTGTATTTGACCTCAGTCGGGGTTAGCTGCTTTGATAGATAGTAGACTGCCCTTTCGTGTCCGTCCTGATCGGTTTGTGCCAGCATTGCGCCTATTGTTACTCCAGTAGCTGCTACGTAAAGGATGAAAGGCTTTTCTTGTTGAGGGGGAATCAGAACCGGTGGGTGCGTTAAGTATCCTTTTAGGACATTAAAAGCTTCTTCGTGTTTTTCCGTCCATTTATATTCATCCCTTTCTCTTAATAGATTAGATAAGGCTTTTGTCTTTCCTGCGACATTCCCTACGAATCTGCGCAGGTAATTAACTCTTCCTAAAAAAGCTTGCAATTCCTTCTTATTCCTTGGCGCTGACAAGCTCTGAATGGATTTTACTTTATTTTGATCAACTTCAATGCCACGTTGATGCACTAGGAAACCTAGGAAATGTCCTGCCCTGACTCCAAAGGCACACTTAAGAGGATTCAACTTTAGTTGGTGCATCCTCATTTTCAGGAAGGCACTCCTCAAATGTTCAACATGTAATTCTTCCTTCGTCGACTTGACCACTATGTCGTCGATGTAGACTTCTATTGTTTTCCCTAGATAGGCATCGAATATTGTATTCATTGGTCGCTGATAGGTAGCCCCAGCATTTTTTAAACCGAAAGGCATTACTACCCATTCAAAAATGCCTAGTGGACACCTAAACGCGGTTTTGTGAACATCTTCTTCCGCGATGAAGATCTGGTTATAACCCGAAAAGCCGTCCATAAAGGACATAACCTGATGGCCCGCAGTTTTGTCTATAAGGTCATCTGCGACGGGCATAGGATATTCATCCTTAGGGGTAGCACGATTTAAATCTCTAAAGTCTATGCAAACTCTGATTTTTCCATTTTTCTTTAACACAGGAACGATGCTAGAGATCCATTCTGTATACCGCGAGGTCCTTATATATCCTGCCCGAAAGAGCTTTTTTCCATCTTCAAATACCAATTGCGTCACTTCCCTAGACATTCGTCTTGAAGCCTGTTGCACTGGCTTAAAATCTTTCTTGATGGGCAAAGTGTGTTCTACTAGCCTGCGATCTAGCCCCGGCATTTCGGTGTAATCCCAAGCGAAGCAATCTTTGAATTCCTCAAGTACATCCTTGATCGCATCAAAGAATTCATTATTGATTGATGAACTGATGAAAAGATTCCTAGGAGAAGTCTCACTCCCCAAATTAACACTAACTAAATGGTCACATGGGATCATCAAGGATTCACGACCGTTGTCACCACCAAGACTAGTGGACACGGGATTATTACAGGCATCGGGTGCTCTAAGCCCTGTTAAATTTATTGCTAAAGTCGATGTAGGCTGGTCGCAGAAACGTCCTTCTTTGTAGACTCTGAGTCGCTGGAGGACATCAGCGACCGCCGCATTCCTTTCCTTATTCTGGTCCATACGTTCCTTCCTTCAGGAGTCTATCGGGCTCCAACTCCGCTTCGGCACTTTGCTGGCCTCCTAAAGCTTCTTTCTTGTCGCTTTTGTCTCCACCATTTCTGCTTTCCTCGGCGAGGTTCTCCCCTGAATTCCTAACCTCTTGCAAGACCTCCTCCATGTCTTTGTCGGTGAACTCCTCTCCCCAACCTGTCGGGATGACTGGGCCACTGTCAGGTTTGGGGTGCCTAGGGGTCCGACTGTAGGATCACCCAGCTCGTATCGCTGATGCAGAGTAAGGTCTTTTACGGTCTTGCTCGTCTCTGCATGCAAAATACCTCTATCACAACAGGAATAACCATCAGCCTTAACAATTTCAACCTCGGAATCAAGCCATAACATTAGTTCCCTATGTAAAGTAGATGGTATAGCGGCGGCTTTATGAAGCCAATCGCGACCAAGCAAGGCGTTGAAAGTGGGAATTATGTCTATGACGAAAAATACAGTTTCCTTTTCCTGTCGACCCACACCTAAGTGTACTGAAAAGATTCCTAAGCATTCCGATTTCCTGCCATTGAATCCGCTTACGGCTACATCCGTTTCTATCAAGTCGCACGGCTTATCTCCAAGCATTTTAAATCTGGATAACGGCAGTACGTTTATAGTGGCCCCGTTGTCTACTAAGACGCGGTTCACCACAGTACCATCAAAGGTCGCAGTGATGTACAGGGAGTGCATGTGTTGTTTCATACTATCCGATAGCTTCTCAAGCCAATGGAGTGGGAAACCCGACGGGTACATTAAGGGACGAGGAAGAGGCGACTTACCTCTCGAGGCCTCCGCATCTTTCGCCTTGGCGAAGTCTGCAGGCAAAGTGATGGCATTACAACCCACGATCACCTCTTTGCTCCCCTTAGCATCACTCGGGATCTCACTCCGAAGAGGAGTATAGTCGAAACTTGAGCCAGGCTCTTCCGAGTGGTCCGTAGACTCATTGCATTCGGCCTCCGCATTTGGTTTCTTCAAATGGAGTTGGGCATGTGGAGCGGTCAATATCGGGGCAGGTCTAGGCCTCTTGGCGACGTGACTTAGACGTCTATCTCTCCTTTTCCGGGTCTGTGGTGGTAAAGTTGTTTTACCCACAGCTTTCTGCCAATATGTCGAAGGATTAGTCGCCTTCACCATTCTTGATTTCTTAGAATCAATGGTGGTCTGACATACCTCCACGAAGTCCTCGACGAACGGATCATATCCCACGACTGTTCGTGACGGTTCCTGTTTCATTTCCGGATTATGCAAGGGATTCCGAGTACCTGTAGTCGCAGGGAAAGCTGGCTGTACCAAGATCTCTCCATTCGCCGATAGGTCTACGAGCTTGAGAAAATAGCTCACACAGCAGGCCATACAGAGTTGCGTGATCAGAATCCTGTTTCGATCGATCAGCTTGCACTTCTGGCACAGCAATCTCTCATCCAAGAACTGAGCGATCGGTGGTCCCATTTGGATCACTTGGGCGTCCACTTTATGCGAGCCATACCTTGGCTTGGCTCCTTTCCTCTGTGCCTCATCGCCTCGCTGCGCCCTGTCAGTTGTACCTGCCAGAGGGTGCGATTCATGGGTGCGACCATCATTTTCCTACTTAGCTTTATGCTGGGTCAGCGGATTGTCGAACTCCAACTGTCGCCTAGAGTGTTCTTTAGCATGAGAGTGGTGTTCGGGCACCCTTCCCCTACCATGGGGACCACCTCTGCCTCCTCGAGTCGCTGCCCTTCGTTCCTGACCTGTAGGGCTTTTGAATCCCCTTTGCAGATTGTGTGGGGGAGCCCGTGGTCCCGGGGAGCCTATTCCCATCGCCACCTCTTCAAGCGGGGTCAGGTCATACCAGGTGTCGCCCTGATTAGCTTGTAGATACTTCCGAAAGGTGTTACACCTATCAGTGGTATGTGTGTCATCCATGTGCCAACAGCAGAGGCTACTGGCAACTGCCTTGGCTGGGCAGGTAATTACCCCTTTATCAGCCAGTCTACGGAACAGGGCATTTGCCACCATGGTCTCTCCGGATACTTTTGTGTCCTGCAGAGAGAAACCGTTGTCAGCTTCTATGAGATTTATGTCTACATCAGAAATGTCAAACATATGAATGGCAACTTCATCATCAAATGGTTTTTCGTCAACCATAGTGACTTCATCGACTTCAGGAAAACATAACTCTTTTGCCTCTATGAGGTCTTGAATAATGTTCCTAAAGGACAAACAATCCTTGGTCGTATGTGTAAACGACCCATGCCATTTGCAAAAATTTCTAGACTTTTCTCTATCGGTCTGGGGGATCCTATGGCCCGGTTTTAACTTAATTCGCTTTCGCTGGAAGAGCCAATCGAAAATCGCATCCGCTTTGTCTACGTCAAAAGAGTACTTCCTTTCGTCCCCTGTTTTCTGGGATGCTTTCGCTTTGGAATTCCTCCGTGCTAATAGCTCGCAAACAGTAGCTTCCCCCTTTATGAACTCAGCCATGTCTACCTCAACAGTCTCTAGCTGAAAGGTGCGCGTAGACTGGGCTTCTTCCACCAATAATTGGTGGTACTCAGTCGCTCTCCTGGCGAGATCATAAAAGTCAGTGAACCTTTCTCCCTGTAATTTCTTTTTGAAAGGGATAGATAAGGCATTTAATGCCACCATGAGTTGATCTCTTTCCGGGATTGCTGGTCTACAGCGAAGCAGTGCTTTCCGCAAGCGCATCAGAAACTGCCCTGGATGTTCACCGGTGACTTGCTTCAAGCGCATCACCTCAAAAATCGATAAGGGCGAGTCCAAGTGGGCAAATGCCTTCATAAAGCTACTTTGCATTTCTGTCCATGATGCCACCGATCCAGGGGGTAAACTAGCGTATCATGTAAAGGCATCTCCCGTGAGAGAATTCAGAAACAATTTTAGTTTCCAAAAGTCATTAGCTGCAGCTTCCCCGAGTTGATGGGTGAATCGCGCTATATGCTCCAAAGGGGTCATCTCATCCTCTCCTGAGAAGCGGGTGAAATCAGGCACTCTATACCCCCTGGGCAAAGGGAAATCCCTGTCGACATATGCAGGATAAGGACTTCTATAGAAGTTGGGATCGTCCTGTCTCACAACTCCAGGCACCATCTGCTCTAGCACTTGGGCTATCGTTTCCCTCAAATTTAATGGGGGTGGACGGCCAACCGGCTCTCGTACAGGGTTCTGACCCCATCTTTCTCCTGCGTAAGGCGCACTTTCAACACCCCTTGCTGGTAGCGAGTCTACAGGGGCTTTAGTATAAAAACTCTCTGCCCGGGATGGATCCCTTGCGCTTGGCAAGTCTCCTGGCAGAATCTCATCTATGGGGGCCTTTCCAGGTCGACGGACGGGGGCAGAAGGTGCATATCTGTTCGTCTCACCTTGAGTCTCACCATACTCGTCTTCTGGATTTACCGCGTAGATGGCATTTCGCCTCCATTCCGTGGGCGGTCGAGAAGTGGCTGGCCTAGAAGGGGACGTCCTGTCCCTTACATCTGTAGTGTATTGGTTATCTCCATTCCAAGGATCGTCACTTTGGATTGAGACACCCCTTTTCTCGGTGCGCCGCGCATATCCCATAAAAGAGAATTCCCTGTCTACGGGGTTACTTGTTCCTGCGACAGCGCTGGGCCTATTTAAGGCACTGATTTGCTCTAGAATCCGAGTCATGTTGTTTTCCAGTCCAGATATTCGTCTGTCGACCAGATTTCTCATATCACTGAACTCTTTGTGGAATTCGAGTCTGGATATGAATTCGGAGGGTGTATGCGCTCCGAGATCAGTTTGACTAGCATTCGCTTGACTACTTAGAGTCACATCGCCCTCGTTTGTGTTCCCTTCTACGGGAACAACGTCTCCATCTAATGGAGGTGGGGGGTCTCGGTTGGTTCCGCTTCTGGTATTTTTTACCATCAGCAAATGTGAAGTATTGTCTTCTCTTCCACTGTGGTCGCCAAAGACGTGTTCGCGTAGAAAACGGACCATGTCGGAACTATTTGGCAATTGGACTCACAGAGAATTGTGTGTGGTCGCCAGAAAGATGAATTTCAATGATAAAATGTAAAGGGTGATTACAAATTCAAAGATTTACAGAAGTAAACGAACGCTTACAGCCATAAAAATGAATGAAAAAAGCGGTGGTATGGATGGCGGGGGCGACGTAGACTCGCTGTTTGAGGTGCGACTGGAGCTGACGTCACTGCTGACGCTGTAGACTCGGTACAGTATGCTGTAGACTTGTGCCCCGTGAAGCAGAATCTGGCGATTGTAGGATGTGGATGCTAAGGCTTCGGGTGAACACCTTGGCGGCGGAGATGCAGGCGGAGGATGATCGCTGGGACTGCGATTGCTCGTTCCAACAGTGGATGCGATGGCGGAAACTGGGTGTCGAGACTACGGTTGCTCGTCTCGACGATGGAAGCGCTGGTGGAAGGTTGATCAACGGAGCTACGGTTGCTCACTCCGCTGTTGGAAGGATGACCAAGTAACCCAAGCCGAGGTATCTACTAAACTAAGGGTGACGAGCAATGCAAAGCTTTGTGTTTGGCTGATTGATCGTGAAAATTTCCCAAGGGGAGCCTGTTCCCTTTTTATACTGAGTCCTGTAAGTCCTTGCACGTTCTACACGTCACCGAAAAATCCCTTAAATCGTGGAACAATCTTAACTTCCTTCCAGGGATCTCGGAGTTTGTTTTTTTTTTTTCTCAGAGATTCTCCTAACCCCCACTTAATTGGATCGTGCGCGGATCGTGCCCGGATAAGTTGTAAACTTAGCTCGCACTCGTACTTCTAAAAGGGGGTCGTAGACTTAGGCTGTTACGGACTGAGAGTTTGGTTCAGTCGACGGGCTATAGACTTAGCTAAGGCCCGTGTTCGAATATGGGCTGTAGACTCACCACAGGCCTAGAATATCCTGTTGTGTCAATAAATGGTAACCAAAAAGGAAAGAACTAAATGATGCCACAACGACGTGAGGAAAAGCTCGCCTCCACAGGGGGCTTCCGATATCTTTACTCGTTCCACTGACCAGCCTCACTGGCATCCAACAACAGGGGGCAAAATATAAGTAGTAACCAAACTCTACAAGACTTCCGCTGCATGCATGCATGCATCCATCCGGTGGTTCTAATCAGGTCCGGAAATGAATGATAAAAAAGAAAAGAAAACTATCGGTAAAACCCACCGGAAGCGTCGACGTGCCTGGTAGAGTTGACGTAATCACGAAGGGCGGCGCGCTTGTAGGTGGAGAAGGCATCGCCTTGACGCCCTCTCATGCTCACTACTCACACACGCCGCCGCTAATCTGCAAAAACCAAAAGGTAAAAAAATAAAATAAAAGAGAAGGAAACGACAGTAGATAGCGAAGGGCGCGCCAAGGCAGACGAGGTGAATGCTGATGCATTAAGAAAATTGTTAACCTAAACCGATGGATGGATGGATGGATGGATGGATCGAAGGAAGCAAGAGGAGAGTTTGCTTGAGGAGTAAAACAGTGAAGGCGGTGCAGCTGGCGGAATGCGACTTGATTGATTGATGGATTGATTGTTTGAGGGGGGCGGAGGTTGGGGAAGGGTGGGACAGGTGGCAATGTCTCCCCATCTTCCTTCGGACGCGGATCTGTTTTTCTTGTTACTTCACTCCCGTTGCAAGAAAATGACGTGTCCAAGACAGGAGCGTGGTTGCATTAAATTATAATCCCCCCATTACCACGTCGTGTCCCTACCACATTCGTGTCTTTCTCTTAAATCCTGTCGGTAAAACACCAACCGTCCCCAACTGGGGGCATACGTCGTCTCTTCGTCGAGGAAATTTGTCTTACTTTCTTAAAATATTTTAAGAAATAAATTAATTAAATAGACAAATGTATTGCAAAACTAAATTCAACTCAACAAAACTCACTGCGAGAGCGTTCCTGCTATAAAATTAAATTCCAATCATGAGGAAGTCTCTCTTTATCATCCTGAGGTGTGGGATAATAAAAGCACCTTTACACACCATCAGAGGCTATGCACACCCAGCTCTACACAAGTAAAAAATTTCCCAGGTTGGCTTTTGCTCGTTCAACACCCCCTCCCCCCTTCCTCTTCGCCTCTCCCCCGCCCATTGCCGTCCCCTGTGTTTATATTAAGTATCCCGTCGATGACTAACACTTACTATTTAAGTGTGTCCCCTTACGAAAACCCAGGAATTCCTTACATCTGGTTGCCAGATCGATTACATGAGCAATGCATATCATCTGAGGAGAGGATACCGAGCTGAAGCTGTTCGCTCAAGAACCAATCGTCTGGATCTGCAAAAGAAATAAGCATGTATTACAAGTGACTACAACAGATTAGGGAGATACCCTGATAGTCAGGTAAGAAGTAGTTGGATACCTGATTCACGAGCAAATTGACTTGCTCCCTGTACATCTCTTTCAAGTCTACGATGTCGTTCCGAAGCTCCTCCAACTGGAAATGCACGTTAATTCTCGGCATCAGTCTCGCAATTTTATTCTATGTACCTTGTTCCAGCTACAACATGCTGCATACTTCTATTCCCCGAGCAACTCCAGATAAAAGATATTACATTACCTCCTCGTCACGCTCCCCCATGAGTTCCAGAGCAGCTGTGTGTCGCCGTCTCAGTGCTTCGAGCTCTGCCCGGATCCCAGGCACAGCAGCTGCCTCTAGTCGGAGTTTTTCACACTGAACCGGAAAACAGCAAATTGGCTCACCAGAGGCGCAGGAGATTCCCTGGATAAAACAAAAGACATGAAATTACCTGAGCTGTCATTTTGACCAACTCTTCGGCAAGAGAATCACGGATAGCTTCCATGGATGCCTGCACAAGAAAAAACTTTGGGTTATATCCACAAGGGCACAAAAGATATTAGTAGTACATAAACCTTAACAGAACAGGGTACAGGTAGCAGTTCTTCAGCTCAATCAGAATTCCAAGAGACACAAATGAGATCTTTTTTAATTGAATAGATGCACTCTGAAGAAGTTGGGACCAACCAGGCGAGACATATATGATGCAAGTTCTCCTTCCTTCTGACGTAGGGTAGATTCAAAGGCACTGGGCGTCATGCTCTTCATATAATATGAACTATAAGGAACCTCCCCATGATTTCTCCTCTCTGACATACTATCAGAGTCTAAAGATGCTTGCAGGAAGTAACTTTCCTCCATACTGCCCAGACTACTAGTGCTTGAAAGCTTCCGAGTCAAATTTCCTGCAGAGACTGCCATGAGATTTTCGCAAGAAAACTACGCCATAAAATCATAGAACCTTGGATCAAATCACACCATTGTCAAAGCTTGGCTTTGTTATGGGATCAGATAAAGCCACAGAATTAGCACGTGAAGTTTTCTCCAATTCCAACCTGGCAGCCTTTTCTCTCTCTACCTCCTGTTAACCATGGAAAATCATCAATGCATTCATTCTCAAGTCAATGAGTGCAAGGGTATTCACATATTGCTAAGGAGATCTTCCAAACAACTAAAATGAGAAGAGATCTTTTAAGTAACTGTTAATCTAATGACGTCCTTCTACCAAAAAAAAAAACTGTAGCAGTGTTCTTCCACAGTGTATTTTCAGCACCATCACCAGCAATTCTAGTATTAAGGACTGCACCGTTTCAAGACATTGAGATCTATCTATACCAATGGCAACACATTCTTATAAGGTGTGGAGCAAAAACCTCATGAAGTCTGAAGTTCCAAATGGATAAAAATGACACAGAACAAGATCACAGAGACAGTCTGAAGATTAATGGGTAAACCTGTTGCAGAAGTTCCCTATGAATCAGGGTCTCTTGCAAATCTTGCCTATGTTTTAGTTTCATTTCCCTGATTTCCTGTTCAAGCTGCTTCGCCCGACCTTCTTGAGTATCTGCTTCTTCCTTTGCAGCAAGATACTCTTGCCTATTCTCAGCTGCTCTCTGCCTTTCTTTTTCAAGAGACCTACTTAATTGTGTTTGCTCTGCTCGGAGGCAGGAAATCTGTGCTTCTAGGACATTGACTCTCGACAAAGTTTGGGACAGACGGTCATTTATAGATCGTTCTCTCTCCTCAGCAGCGGCAGATTTTGCTTCTGCTTCCTGTAAATTTATCCATGAGTATTAGGAAAGATGACTGAAAAAAAGATAAAACAAAATTAACTACAAACAACTGAATCTTACCTGCAATCGGGAATTCAAGGATCTCTCCACTGCAGCCCACGCTTCTGCTTTCCTTGACGCTGCTTCCTGAAATTGCCAGTGTGGAAGCAGATTTCACATTATTTGGAAGGGAGATTGATAGAAAGTGAACCACCTGATGAGGTCAGCAAGTACTATCTCAATTATATGACCTGGATTGCTTCAATCTGCCTTAACAGAGGCCGAGTTGATTCAGGAACTTGAGAAATCAATTCTTCGCATCGACGCTCACTTTCCTTTTGCAGGGAACACAGAGTCAAACAAATAAAATTTAGTAAACACAAAAATGGAAAAGGAGTTCAGACGATGAAACCAACTTGATAACGTTTCTGAAGATCCTCAATGTCCCGGCGCAACATGTCTTCTCGGAAAACGGACTGCAAGAAAACATAGAATGTAACTGGGAAGCCTTCGAAACTTTTAGTGTTTAAAAAACTTAAAGTATATAACAGCCCAAGACCGGGCGGGCAACCAAAACAAAATATGACAGCCAAAGACCTGCTGTTCCTTCCTACTTAATGTCTGTCTTAATTCCTCCAGTGTCTGAACCAGCATAGCTTCACGGTCTTCCGCCTCTCTCAGACGGTTCTCCAATTCTGTCTGTGCTTCACTGTTAGCACGTGTCTCAGCAAGGGCCTCTGCCTCCTTGGCTGCATTTAAAGCACTTGTATAGAATTCTTTCTGGGCTGACAGTTCAGCTAGGTGCTTTTCTACCGTTTCTTGTAACAACTTCTCTGTTGCTGCCTTATCCTTTTTAATACTTTCGACTTTGTTTTCTTCTACCTAGAGAAAAAGAAAAACATCATGGGTTTTGTGCATCAAAAGACTTAATTGTCTAAACGACACATGTACGACAATTTTTTTGATATATCAATAGCAAGACTAATTTCTTCATTTGATTAGAGGATCAAGCCAAATGTGCTGAATCAGGTTCTCTGATAGAAAGATATTCCATGCGTGAATTTAAAGTAAATGTTAATATGTCAATGATTCCGAAAAAGTATCAAATGTCAACATATCAACTTGGCCTTAAGGGACCAATCACTACAGTAGTTTATGTACCTGGAGCTTGGTTGTCAACCCTTTCTTCTCTTCTTCTAATTCCCTAACCTGTTAAATGTCATACAAATGATAGATATGATATCTATAAACAATAAAAAAACAAAGAAAAATTGAAAGTGATTTATTGACTTTAAATAGAAGGAAACAGCCACACCTGAGCCCTCAATTTTCTGATTGTAGATTCTTGAGCAGCCTGTTTTTTGGAAAGCTCTTCACCTGAGAGTTGCAAAAACTATAGATATGTAATGACGGTCAAAGGAGAAGAAGTGCAACATTTTATCTCAAATACTTGGGACAACTAGTTTTCAGAATGTGAGAACAGTGTGATTGCCAGGAATATATGGATTACACAATTTTTTTTTAATTTCTAATAACTTAAGCCGCAGAAGGCAGGACCATGGCCATCACTAGAACCAGGAAATCCTGGAACAACGAGCTAAAGAATTGAGACAAAAATGTGCCTAAGACAACAAAGCAAAACTTTCCCGGGGCAACATCATCTACCTTTAGAGGGTAGATAGAGTTCATTTCAGAAATTGATTTTACAACCATAAAATGATAGAGGGTTCTCAAACATGTACCTTCGGCCATAACTTGACTAATAATTTCATCCTTTTCTTTGAGAAGAGCAGCAGCATCACTTTTTTTGTTCTGTTCTCTCCGAAGTGTGTCTCTTTCTTTGGTTAGGGCATACACCTTCCTTTCAAGAGTTGAAACACGTTGATGATACTCTTCTCTCAATGACTCAATTTCAGCATCATTAGATTTCCTCTGTGTCATATTAAGTACAAATTTAACACAGACACAGTTGTAAAATGTGATGGAAAAACAACAAGAAGTTCTGTTTTTCCCATTAAAACAGAATAAAATTTCTTGATTTTACTTAGTCAATATCAAATAGATAATTTCCAAAATGTGCAAGTTTACCTTGAGATCATTAATCACAACTTTTAGCTGCTCGTTCTCATTCATCAATTTTGCTATTTCATCAGCCTTTGCCTGAGAAGAATGGACGGATGCATGCATCAGAACGTGGAATCAATAAACTGCACAACAAGAATTCAGGTTCTGTTGTCTGCAGCGAGCTAATGCAATCCAATCAAAGTTAACACCTTTTCAATATGTGATTGATGGTAAAAGAACCACTAGTTTTACTTTGATCCAGTTTTCAATAACGGGAGTGCACCTTGACTAAATTTATTGGGCAAAAGACCATTTCTTTCAAATATCTACTAGGATTACATACCTGAGCTTGCCTTGCAGCACCTTGCAATGCGGTTTCCATCATCTTCATTTCTTTCTTTAACTTCTCTACCTCTGGTGCAGTAGCCAGAGAGACTTCACTATTTACAGAGATTGGACTTTTGTCATGTGTATCACTTGCACCATTGTTCAATTCATCTACTCTTTCTATTGTTTCAACTATTGCAGTGGATTCCTCAAATACGTAATCATTTTCCTGGGAAACTGTCTCTGGATTTCCTTCAGAAGCAAGTCCGTTGTCTTTTGAAATCTCACTGTCATCTTCGGCCTTCTCCACAGAGGGTGGTGAACCAGAAGGCTCAGGTCTAATTTCAGATGGGTTATTGTCTATCTCTGGTTGATGCTGAACATCTTTTTCCTCGTTTTCCTCAGTGATAACTGAATCTTCGCGAGAATGGATAACATTTTCCAGTTCATTTGATTCCTCTTGTGCATCGAGTTCCTTCACATCTGCTTCTTCATTCACAGGTTCAGCTTCTGTAGCTGAAGATGCTTCATCGGGCACTGCTTCCTGATATAACTTATGTTCTACATCTTCAGCAACAGGGAGGTTATCGTTTTCATGAGTGTTGGAGTTCAGTTTGACAGACACTGAAGGTGATTCAGATTTATACTCTTTAACTTCAACCTCTGGCTCATTTGTTCTCTCGGCTGAGTCTTCTCCATCATCCACCTCTGAGTTAGGCTCTCTGTTTTCTTCCTGAGAAGTCACGGTATCACTTTGGTCATTTGGCAGGGAGTCGTCGTGTGCTGCTCCTCCTTTTCCCTCAGGTTTGGATTGATGCTCCAGAGATGTAGGCTGCTTTGATGATTCGTCAGAGTCTTCATCGGATTTTTGCCCCATAAATGCCATGACGGGCTGAAAAATTGCTTTCGTGTCTGTTGCAGATGGCCATATTCCAGAAGCTGAGGACAGTACAAAAAAGGCCTTTATTTCAGCACATCAGGGACATAAATCCTCCATCGAAAGTTAAAGAAAGCTTCTCCACTCCCCCCATTCACACCCCAAGTACATGAGACTTCCATGCATAAAAGGCTTTTCACTCCCTTGCCTCACGAATACTGTCAAAATACATTATTCCCAACACACAGAGAATGCCTCACAAAAGAATGGAGGACAAACATGAGAAGACGGCCAAAATTACCATATCCCACTCCAGTGAATATATCAAATATCTACCACGAATTGAGATAATTAAGTCATTCACTAATTTGGGCAACATGATTCCATACCTTCATTGCTAGATTCCGAATTCTCCTCAAATCCAAGAGCGCTATCGAAATTCTTCTCGATGTTCTTCACACTCTCGCTGATCTTATTCACAGCCCCAGCTAAATCTGGGAAATTACCCAAGGACACTCTTCCGCTGAACCACGCCATCTGCAACGATAACAGAGCAAAAAAACTGAAAACCAAATCACCAATCTGTCGCAAGCCACCACATCCACGACTTATGATGCGGCAATCACAACACGCTCTGCAAACAATCCACTCTATTTGCATAAACCCACTTAGGCGGCATGAAAGTCCAAACCAGAAAAAGGCTCGCCCGTGAAGGCGAATCAACCCGATTCCACCAATCAACGTCTTTTGCCAAAGTCCGCCGAGCAAAAAAAAGGACAAGATTCGACGCCAGCCACCGCACGAACCCATTCAAACAAGATCCTCGACCACCTTTGATAAAAAAAAAAAAATAAGAAATGGAAGAAGATTACCGGGGGGCGTGTCAGCTCGATCGAATCAAAAGGTCCAGGCGAATGGCGACTCCTGGAGATCACATCACGAGGCGCGCCAGGACAAGAACCGACACAATGCCGGCGGGGATAAGTCCAAAAAAGAAAGGCTTCCCCCCTGAACGGGTCGGGGATCGGGATCGGGATCGGGTGGGGGAATTGGGGGGGGCGACAATCTTTGTTTTTACCACGATGGGCGACGCGACGAATGATTGAGACGGAGCGAATCGTAATAGATTAAAGAAACGACCCAAAGCCCATTTGTTATTTGGGCCCAGAGGCTCAATTCGTTTGTGACCACTACTCTTTTCTTTTTTTCTTTTACAAGAGGTTCGATTGACTAATCCGGACTCTCGATCCAAATAGTGTTATCGACTTTCGTGGATGTACTAACAGGACGGGGTAGCTACGTTCCCAAATCTCGAACTCGAGACCTTTATTAAGCGATACCAAGCCACCGATCACTTGAATTAACTCCGCGCAGGTACTTCTCTTTACTTTCCATAGTTGATTGTTGATTGAAATCAAACCACACAGACTTAGAGAAAATGAGTCGTTGGGTTAGGAGGTG
The DNA here is from genome assembly GCA_029817735.1 of Melastoma sanguineum. Classification (NCBI taxonomy): domain Eukaryota; kingdom Viridiplantae; phylum Streptophyta; class Magnoliopsida; order Myrtales; family Melastomataceae; genus Melastoma; species Melastoma sanguineum. The sequence goes on along the minus strand of JARUPW010000084.1, from coordinate 630,498 downwards.
GGGGAAGTTCAGTTTCTTGAAAGGGGAGAACATTCAGGAATGGAGTGACAGAACATAAATAAAATGTTTATTATTGTTTTACTTTGCTTGAGAACTGAGATATCACAACAAGCACAGCATTTATTTCTTATAATTACATTGCATCCCAAACGAAATAGAAAATCTGAATGATTCGGCAGGAATTGGATGTGGCTTTCTTTGTTCCTTCACCCTTGTTTAATAATAGAAATTTTGTGCCACATATCTTAATCCAATCAGTGGATCGACGGTCCAGAACACAGGCCCAATGAAGGAAAATCCAGGAAGGAGGTAACCACGGATACACACCAGGCGAAGGCTTACTGGGCGAAGGGATCACTAAGCGACAGGATTATTAGGCGACGGGCGACAACAGGTGGGCGAAGCGACAGTCAAACTGGGCGAGCGAGGAAACTCTACGGCGAAGGCCAATGGGCGACACGATCGATCAGTCATCAGTTAAGGAAGGTTCTAGAAGATCTCGGGATACGGAAGGAGATTGTTGCCAAGGCTACTCATATGGAAAGGAGATATTCCATGGAGACTGGCAGCAAAGGAAGCGTAATATATGTGCAATATTACATTACCATATATACATAGGTGTAGCTTAGCATAAATAGTTGTTCTTCGGCATTATACACACACATCAATACCTCTCTACAGACGGACATATATTGTCATATTTTATCTTTTCAAGCATTCCAGTGTTCAAGCTCTTTTTGTGCTCCTACGTTCCTGCTCACTTTCGAAGGCATCGTTGATGGCATCCGTATGTGCTTCCGTTTAAGGCTGTCCATCCGCTGTCTTCCTTTCTTTCTTTCATTTCATACGGCGACCACACATTCAACGAATCCTCCGGGCACCGGTTGACCTGTAGTACCAGAGATTTCCGACGTGTTTAGATCCGGCTTGTCCGCAGTCACTTCCAGAGCGAACACGCCTTTTGGCGACCACAGTGGGACCCCAGCAACGGATATGAATGTCGTAATAAAACCATGGCCTTTCAAGACATGAGCGTTAGACATCATGGGAGAAATACACCCTCACTCAACCAGAGGAGACGCTTATATACTTGTTGCCACCGACTATTTCACCAAATGGGTCGAGGCAGCAGCGTATAAGTTAAATAACCAGAAGGACGTGATCCAATTCATTAAAGACTTCAGTATCTATCGATATGGAGTACCTCAAAGCATTGTCGTAAACAATGCAAGATTATTTAACGGCGAACTTATGAATGAATTCGCCGAGGATTTTGGCTTCAGAGTATTCAACTCAACTCCGTATTATGCTCAGTCGAATGGGCAAGTAGAAGCCTCTAACAAACTCATCAAACGAGTGATACAGAGGACGATTGGAAATAACCCACGAACATGACATACCCTGCTCCAAGAGACATTATGGGCACTTCGGGTTACCAAAAAGGAAAGCATAGGCATCGCCCCGTTTAGCCTTGTCTATGGCCACGATGCTATGCTCCCAGTAAAAGTGTGGTACAAATCGCTCAGACTTCTCAAGCATTTAGGAGAATACGAAGGGTATGATGGGGACATGCATGTTAAACTATAAAACCTGAAAACCACCAGGATCAACGTGCTGAACCACCTAGAAGCTCATAAAAGAAACATCGCCCGCTACTATAACAAGAAAGTAGTTCCTCGATCATTTAGCGTGGGCGACCTAGTATGGAAGTTACGATTACCTAAAGGAGTTCATGACTACTTTCAAGGGAAATGGACACCAAATTGGGAAAGCCTTTTTCCGGGTAGTTGAGTCCCATCTTGGGAACTCATATCGCCTACGGGGCTTGATGGATCGTTACATGACTTTAAGATCAATGGCAAATACTTGAAAAAGTATAGGACAACGATGTGGGAAGCGCACAAAGGTGTCATTTCAAAACGTTTCTCCACCCTGTGGGGACAAATACAAACGTAGGAAAAAGTCAAATACGAGGCAAGGAATACAACATGAGTTTCAGCCGGTCCTTCACACCAGCTACCATGATTTCCTTTGCCTTGAAATCAAGGGCCTTGCCCCAATCCCTCTCATACGTCGCCATTGCATTGTCAAGGGCAGCACGTTCAGTCGCCTTGTTCGCACGAGTAGCAGCGAGATCCGCAGACGTAGCATCCAACTCTCCCTAGAGGCGCTAGATAGTAGCTTGTAGCTCATCCCTTCGCTTCAGAAGGACAACCTCCTTTCCAGAGAGCTCGGAAGACGGAGGCGGTTGCGACAGGGCAGTCTCCCTCTTCTTTTGCTCCGTTTTTAGTACAAGAGCCTCGCGTCGCTCGTCCCACGAGCACCAGAAAGATCGCCGGGGGAGGGTAATCAGGGTCGTCAGTTCTGACGTACCAGCATCCGCTTGCTCCAGCTCATTCACCACTGACAGCAGCTCGCCGAAGTCACCCTCAGTAGCAACCCTACGCTCGAGGAGGACAATAGCAGAGGCAAGCAAGGAATGCAAAGGCTGTCGCAAAGACACCTGATTTAGGTGCAAAGTCAAAGGAAAAGACGGACAAAGGTTTTCTCAAGTCACTCACCAAGGTCGCCGGTGCCTGTGAGCCTTGGAGGGCTTCCGTCTTCTAGACCAGAGGGGCTCCTATCGCCTCACCTTCATGTAGTTCCCTCGCGTTGCCTGAGGGTGACTCCACTATTTGGCCGGGGAGTTCTCAGTCGCCTAACCATGGAAGACTTCTGTCGCCTCGCATAGTAGCCCCTGGGTAATGGCGACACTCTTGAAGGAGGCCTCAGCCTAGAGATTCAAAGGAGGCAAGGCCTCGCGCACTGCATCACTGGGGGTTCCTCTGACTCCGGTTTAGTGGGTTGGTTATGTCCGCCTAGCAACGAAGAGAGAGTGATGTCATCCGGGATATCATCGACGTTGATGGGGTCAGAAGCGACGACACCTTGATAAAAGGAAAAGGCGTCAAACATAAAGTTCCCATCAAAGAGTAGACAATATGCTACAAACAATACATGTTGCGTTCCCAGACGACGCCTGCTCAACAGAACGATCAGAGGGAGCACTCAGCAAAACTAAGGGAGCGGTCCATGCGACGTTTTCCTCTTCAACCAGGCTCCCTGTGATGATGAGCCCGCACGGGAGGATCTCGCCTTCTTAGCAGCTGTTACAAACAAAAGGCCAGTCCATCACCCGGATACTGATTCAATAAAGATCAGGCTGACCCAACTTACCTGAAGGGAGTGCGCTACCACCCGATGGCCGCTTTCTTGACGAAGCTTCGCCCGAAACAACAAGCACTGGAGGAGAGGGCACCTTCTCATTCTCAATCAACCTTTTCAACTAAAGGGTGGTCTCTAATTGCTTCCAGACTTCATGGCAGGCCATGGAGAAAAATGCAGTTCGACCGCCTTAAAGTGTAGGCTCAATCTCAGCCGAGCCAAGACGTGGCTCCTAGGTTTGTTCAGCCACCCCCGACTCCATAAGAGATGAACTACGCTTGTCTAGGGGTTGGTTCTTGGACTCGGAGAACGTGACGGCTAAAGATTGGGCAAAGCCCAACTGACGGGGGCAAAGTTAAGGGTTGTACACCTCGAAAATTAGCCCTTCGGAGTCTACACCCACCAATTCCCTGGCGCAGAAAGCCGGGAGGAAACGCTTGACTACCTCCATACACGAATTTTCCCACTCTTTAGGGAAAGGGCGTTAGGAGACTACTTCCCCTTCACCATTGCATCCATTCGCTAAGGCTTGGATGCAACTAACAATGTTGGAAGAACCCTGATACTGAGACGAACCTGCTGCAATGACCTCATCTCGGGTGAGCATGGGTTTAGAGTAACTAGTGAACCCATAAAAGTAAAAGATGATCCATAAGTATAAGAGCCACAAAGGGCCATCCATCATGCAGCTGGGGAAATTAGCTAGGTCCTTGGTCGCTTGATAGATGCTACGATAGATCAGGCATAACAAGAAGGGAGCAAAGGTAACGGGCTCAGGCTTGTCTGCATTGGCAGCCTCAACAAGGCTAGTGGCCACTCCAACCATGAACTGTCCAGGGCGCTTTCCTCCATTACAAAAGATGAACTTGGACAGCCATTCCAAGTAGAACTCGAATTCCTCCTGGAGTCCCCATCTATCGTCCTTGAGATGACCCCCAGCGACCCTGCTAACCCACTCTGAAGGGTTGAACTTCGGATCGTTACGCTGCTGTCAAAATGAAGGGGGGCTCCATAAAGACTACAACCAGTCAAAAATGCAACGTCCTATAAGGTAACTGACATGGGTCCCTTTGGAAAGTAGAAGCAGTTAACGAAAGAGTTCCAAAACTAGAGGAACCGAGTAACCACAGAGAGGTTGGGCCCGACGGGGGAATGGGAAACTTCGATCAATGCCTTGATCCCCATCGCTTCCCATGCAGCGCCTTTCTTCTCCATCCACTTGGAGACCCAATCCCAAACGGCTTTATTCCGGGGAGAAGGAAAACAACGGAGGTCCGCTCGAACGGATGACTACCACCCCGATGGCTTAAATCGACGACGGAACACCGCAGGCAGCCTGTTGGTGTAAAGGAATAAGTTGAACGAGTTAGGGACGAACGGACCAAGGGTTTGTTGGCTTGGCATAGCAGAACCAAAATCCAATTGTGCCGTGTGAACGGTGGAAACGTGAGACTGCCAAGACTTGGTGAAAGTATGTTGAAACCTGGCAGCGTCGCCGTCCAGGAAGACCGGAGATTCAAAGGACGACGAGGATGAGCTATTAGAGGCCATGAGAGTTGCAAGAAGAAGGAGGGTTTTTCTGAGTGTGTGAGCGGGAAACCCTGACCCTCAAAGATTTTATAACCCCAGAAACCGACAAAGGTAGGGTCTAAAAGGGACGTCGTTTGACGACCGAGGCCCATCACAGACGTCGCCTCAATTACGAGGCAGGCGACATCCAAAGCGTTGCTTCGCTTGGAAACTGATGACGATTCAATTGTCATAAGTGGGTAAGCGAGAGGGTTCAAAATAAATAGACATTTATTCTCATTCAAATCCAAATAGTACATGGGTTCGATTGATAATGAGAGTACATGAAACAAAACGAAAGAAAGTAGATGATTCAGTAGACGACGCTTCCACTCGTTGGAAATGCTCTATTGAAGATATTACAAACGCTTGGCGTTCTTCGAGGGTTTATCCACAAAAACTGAGCACGCACCCGATTCTTCCCATCAACGAAGAAACGCCTTGGCTGCTAATGACGGCATCGCATGAGAAAACCCCTGGCGTCCAAGATGCCGGAAGGAAGTTCACGTGATGCCTTGGAGTTGAAAACCCGGTGGCTCGGGTCCTCTACCCTTCCAGATGGAACCACCGAGTAGTTGGAGACCACCCTCATAAGGTGATGGGTATAGGCTCCCAAACAAGCTAAGGTGATGGGCATAGGCTCCGGATGGAATACCAAAGGAAAGAGAGGAATTTCATAGCTTGGCTATTTTTAAGAAATGGTGGCTTGTGAGTCGGAAGACGATCTGAGCGTTTCAATTTATAGTGAAGTCGTGAGGGGTAAAAGGACTTTGACGGGATATATTATGACAGAGATTTCGGGGATCGCAACAGTTGTCCTGGAGATCTCAATCGATACGATTCGGAAATATTGACGGTCAAGGGTCATTACTCACCTGCACACGTTACCAAAGCTGCAGGAGAATGATTAATTGGTCTTTTTCAAGGAGAGACAGATTGATAATCTGTCTTGAGGGGGGGCTTATATATTTAACAACAGAAATTTTGGGCCACAGATCTCAGCCCAATCTGTGGATCGACGGTCCAGATCACAGGCCCAAGGAAGGAAAACCCAAGAAGGAGGGGACCACGGATACACACTAGGCGAAGGCTTGCTGGGCGAAGGGATCACCAGGCGACGAGATTACCAGGCGACGGGCGACAACAGGTGGGCGAAGCGACAAGCGACAGTCAGACTGGGCGAGCGAGGAAACTCTACGGCGAAGGCCAATGAGCGACATGATCGATCCGTCAGCTATTAAGGAAGGCTCCAGATGATCTCGAGATCCGAAAGGAGATTGTTGCCAAGTCTACTCATATGGAAAAAAGATATTTTATGGAGACTGGCAGCAAAGGAAGCGTAATATATGTGCTATATTACATTGCCGTATATACGTAGGTATAGCTTAGTATAAATAGTTGTTCTTAGGCATTGTACACACACATCAACACCTCTCTACAGACGGACATATATTGTCATATTTTATCTTTTCAAGAATTCCAGCGTTCAAGCTCTTTTTGTGCTCCTACATTCCTGCTCACTTTCGAATGCATCGTCGATGGCATCCGTAAATGCTTCCACTTAAGGCTGTCCATTCGATGTCTTCCTTTCTTTCTTTCATTTCATATGGCGACCACACATTCAGCGAATCCTCCGAGTACCAGTTGACTCGTAGTGCCATAGATTTCTGACGTATTTGAATCCGGCTTGTCCGCGACCACTTCTGGAGCAAACAACCGGAAATCCAAAACAACCAATTGGTGTCTTTTGTTCTTTTGGCCTTCTCATCCGCTCTTCAATAACTACCTGTCTCCCCTGAGAGTTGGATACCCACAAATAAAAGAATTTGATATTTTTTTTTCTTATTTCCAGATCATCATGCCATCAGATGAAGATTATCTCTTCCTGTTTTTTACTATCCCAACGAGTAAGTGACCAGGAAAAAAAAAGGAAAGGAAAGCTTGCTGGGTTTTGCTAATGACAACGCCCTTCCTGAGACTACTGTACCCAATTCCATCATTCCTCGGAGTTTTAGCGTCCTCAGTTCCTCAGTCGGCCCGCACGGCAACGATGTTATCCACGGATTCCGTGCCGTGTTAGGATTCGCTATCTGCATGGCTGACCTGCTGTTTCTGTTCAGTTCTGGCTTTGGAAATTTCTTATTGATTTATCTAATGACAAGGGGGGAGGTGTCGAGAAACATTCCTGCATGATGTAATTAGTCATTGTCTAATTTAATGTTGTCAAAGGATTCACCGCCTGTCTTAAATTTGCCGTCTCTCTCATGTAAGAACATGCAGTAGAGCTGTTTGGGGCATATCTCCATTCCAACAGCCATATTATTTACCTCCTCATGGTCTGCTAGAATTCAACCCTGGGAACCAGCTACGTTGCTCAAATTCATGGACCTGTAAAGTATTTGAGACAAGGGCCTCTGCCTTTTGTCTTGAACTGTTGTAAGGACACGGCAAAAGGCGAAAGGAGGATAATTTTGTTGAAGAAGAAAGGTGGGGTTTGAGATCAAGGAAAGCCAGGCGCCTCATTTCTGGCAGGTTTCCTAATACAAGTCTAAGTCTAAGTCTTAAGTCTTTTTCTTTTCTTTTTCTTTTTTTGCTTTGCTGTTATCTGTGCAGATTATTGCTTGAAGATTGGCAGAAAAAAAAAAAGTTGAGGAGAAAAAGGGAAGGGAGGATTTCCAAAAGAGTCGTCAATGAAATAAATACACCATTTTTTTTGCGGGGCTTGGTTCAATGTGATTGCTTCATCATATCTACCATTCCAAACTACCTTTTCTTTTCACCCAGAGGAACATGTGCAGTGCAGAAGGGGAGTGTGTGCATGTCCCTTCGGTTGTGAAGAGAGGTTTTGAACTGCAGATCGAAGGAATCATTCATAACCCATATGCCACCAAAACTTTGATGATGGATGTTGGTGGGTCATAAATGGCTCACTTTAGGACACACAGTTCCCTGTCTTTTCTGCACGAAAAAAGAAAAATACAAGGAACCCAAGAAAAAGAGAAAGGGAGGTGATGCTTAGTTGCCAAGAAACACTCATATTAATATCAAGTAGTGTTAAGTGTTGTGTTCTTGTCTAAGTTTCAAGGGACTGGGGGATTCTTGAGACATTGACTTGTCCAAAATCGCTCGAGATGAGAGGACTGACTAACTGGCTGGCTGGCTGGCTGGCTGACTTTGATTGAGATCAGTTGAAAAATTAAAGGAAATAAAACTTTGGATGCAAACCCATTAATTGCATTCACTTCTCTCGAACTCTTTAAATGATGTCAGGACACACCGGATCCATAATAAAAATTAATTCTTTCCCCATCCTGTATACAACCGCAAATGACACGGCCGACCTCTTTGGCTTCCACCAGCTCACCCATGTTTCTTTGGGCTATTTGCCCTCCTGGCAGGCTAACTCACGCGACCTCCGGAACCGGGTCTCCTTGGTTTTCGCGAACCGGGACGTGGGTCTCCCCGGACGAACGGCTAGGCCGAGGAGTCTGCCGCGATGCTAATTCCCCTGGTAATGTAAAGGGAAAGGGGTTGTGGGGAGTTCGAAAGTACGGTTGTGGTCCGAAGGAGGGAATCAACCGCTCAAAAAAGTTAGTTGAATTGACACACCACCATCACCACAACAACAATAAAACAACAAAACTGAGGGAGGGAGGGATGAATATCGACATCTTCCCAGACTTTTTTGCTTCTGTTCCCTGAGTATCTAACAGTCAACTCCTAACAGCCATGATTGAAAGACAAAAAGCCCCCCATTCTTCATTACACAAACCAAACCAAACAATTCCTCGTCCGTTTTTTTGTTTTACATCCTTAAATCTATCAGACCCCACCCTCACTCTCACACCATCACCATTCTCACCACCTCCAATCCTTTAATTTTCCTATTCTTTTTTTTCCTTTTCATTTCTTTCAATTCTCTGCTTTTCTTTTGTCGTTGTTGTTGTTGCTGCTGCTGCTGTTTCCCTCTCCTTTTTCTCTTCTTCATCGTCTCCTCCTTTTATTCCTAAAACAAGGACAACAAACCTTCCCGTCTATTTTCAATCTCCATATTTACCCAGCATTCGTCATGCCACGGAGCTTCCCCAACTGCCATGGGCGTCGACATGTCGAATAATCCTCCCACCTCTCGTACCAAAGACTTCTTCGCCTCCCCTGCTCTCTCCCTCAGCCTCGTATGCCTTCCTCTTTCTCTTGCTTGTCTTCCTTCCTCCTCCTCCTTCTCTACTGCACAAAATATTCCACGCGCGAGGCTATCTTTTCATTTACTTTGTCGTCTCGGTCGGTCCTTTCCCGCATCGCCTAGCACATGCATCCCATGTTCTTTCATGCTGACGAGATTCTTCCGTCTGCCCTTTTGGTGTTAATGTATGGTTTCTTTATACTGTTTTGTTTGTTTGTTCTGAATCGTCAAGGCTGGAATATTCCGCGATGCGGGGGCCACGGCTGCGACCCCGAGCGCCGAGGTGGAGGAGGGAGATGAAGGGAGCGGAGGAGGAAAGAGGGATGACACCGTGGAGATTAGCAGCGAGAACTCGGGAGCAGTGAGGTCGAGATCAGAGGATGAGTTCGATCCTGATGGGGACCAGGACGAAGAGGACGGCGATGGTGCTAAGAAGAAGAAGAGGAAGAAGTATCACCGCCACAACGCCGAACAAATAAGAGAGATGGAAGCGTATGTCGAGTGATGTTACCCCGAACCCGCTTTGCTAATTGAAACTTTAAATGGTGGAAAAGGGAGGGAAAGGCAGAGGCAGACAGACAATCGTGCTTTCACTAAACTTGTATGATTAAGGCAATGAAATGGGGAAGGATGATGTTTGTTTGCAGGTTATTCAAGGAGTCGCCACACCCGGATGAGAAGCAGAGGCAGCAACTGAGCAAGCAGCTTGGCCTGGCTCCTAGACAAGTCAAGTTCTGGTTTCAAAATCGCAGAACCCAACTCAAGGTGCTTCCTCTGATTCCTCATCAGACTACATCAAGAGTTTATGAATGCAGCGACCTAAATTCGGTTAAATATTTAGTCTGGGTATGCATCCTTGGTTGGAAAAAACTGCAGGCAATTCAAGAGAGGCACGAGAACTCCCTGCTGAAAACAGAAATGGAGAAGCTAAGGGATGAAAACAAAGCAATGAGAGAGACCATCCAAAAGTCCTGCTGCCCCAACTGCGGATCTGCGACAACCAGTAAGGATGCAGCCTTGACGACTCAGGAACAGCAGCTGCGGATCGAGAATGCCAGGCTCAAGGCCGAGGTTGGAAGGATGTCGCCTCTTCTGCGATAGTCCTGGAACGAATATTTCTTTTCCACGTTTAATCGCTCTTTGGTCGATCATTTCTGCAGGTTGAGAAACTTCGAACTGCGTTGGGAAAGTATCCTCCCAGGCAGACATCCCCTTCCTGCTCAACTGGAAACAATGACCAGGAGACCCGAAGCTCGTTAGATTTTTACACGGGGATTTTCGGGATTGACAAGTCAAGAATAATGGAACTCGTTAACCAGGCGATGGAAGAGCTCACTAGGATGGCAACTGCCGGGGAACCGCTCTGGGTCAGGAGCATCGAGACAGGCCGTGAGATCCTCAATTACGATGAGTATGTGAAGGAATTCTCCATTGACACTTCAGGTGATGGGAAGGTGAAGAGATCCATCGAGGCCTCAAGGGAGACCGGCATGGTGTTTGTGGATCTCCCTCGGCTGGTGCAGAGTTTCATGGATGTTGTAAGACAACAAAGAATAAGCTTTTCGTTTTCTGTATTAGTTTGGAATCTCAAGATGTTGCTCCTAATACTCCCGATTATCTCACGAACAATCTGTTTGCAGAATCAATGGAAGGAAATGTTTCCCTGCATGATCTCGAAAGCAGCAACAGTAGATGTCATCTGCAGCGGCGAAGGTCCCAACAGAAATGGCGCCGTACAATTGGTGAGAGCTCAACAAAACTTCCATTACAGGTTTAAGGTAGAAGATAGAAAGAGACTCAAAAGCAGTGACAGCTACTTCTCAATGTCCATTATTTGAAATTACATCCATAGAAGAGTCAGTAAAGCTTGCACTTTTTGCAAATTTTTGTTCAAGTATTCTTTTCTAAAAATAATAGTGGTCCATTTGCAGAAACAATGAAATTAGCTCTTATCAACTTATGATCTACACGTAAAAAATTTACGAACAAGAAAGAGAGGCAGAAGAATAATAATGTTTCTCTGGAGGTGATGTTTGAAAATGTAGACTTAATATAGTAGCAAGAAACAAAAGTGGTACTCCCGTTCTAAGAGGGGGCTCTTACCTGCAAGTGGTTGCATCTGCAGATGTTCACGGAGCTTCAGATACTCACTCCAATGGTTCCCACCAGGGAAGTCTACTTCATCAGGTACTGCAAGCAATTGAGTGCAGAGCAATGGGCTATTGTTGACATTTCTGTCGACAAGGTAGAAGACAACATAGATGCGTCCTTAGTTAAATGCAGGAAACGCCCATCTGGTTGCATTATCGAGGACAAATCAAATGGGCATTGCAAGGTATGCGATGCACCGTGATGCAAGAACAAGTGCTTCTTTTGATTCTGTTTTGGATCAGAAAAAACTTGACTGAATTTTGCCTAATGTCAGGTGATTTGGGTAGAGCATCAGGAATGCCAGAAGAGCACAGTACACCCAATGTACCGCACCATCGTCAACAGCGGCCTGGCGTTTGGGGCAAGGCATTGGATGGCGACGCTGCAGCTCCAATGTGAGCGGATTGTCTTCTTCATGGCTACAAATGTTCCTACCAAGGATTCGAGTGGTGAGAACATTTATGGCCCTTCGGAAGAAGAAAAACTAGAATGATCCCGAAGAAATAAAAACTGACGATATGAGTTGTACCAGGGGTTGCCACACTTGCTGGGAGGAAAAGCATCCTGCGGTTGGCGCAGAGAATGACACAGAGCTTTTGTCATGCTATTGGAGCTTCGAGCTATCACAGTTGGACAAAGGTTCCTGGTAAAACCGGGGAAGACATCAGGGTTTCTTCTAGGAAGAACCTGAACGACCCGGGAGAACCTCTAGGCGTCATCTTATGTGCTGTTTCTTCTGTACTGCTGCCTGTTTCTCCTCGTACCCTTTTCGATTTCCTCAGAGACAGCGCCCGCCGTCACGAGGTGAGAAAACCTTCTGCTGTCCTGCCATGAAATTGAAACTGTTGGTACCAATCGCTCTCTGATATTTGGGCCTCTAAACTGCAGTGGGACATAATGTCCAGTGGAGAACCGGTGCAATCAATTGCAAACCTGTCAAAGGGGCAAGATCGAGGAAACGCAGTAAACATACAAGTGAGCGTCTTACTGCAGACTTTGGATCATAAAATTAAACTAAGAGTAGCATGGAGGAACCCCATTGCTGTGCTTTTTTCATTAACCATGAACCCAATCTTGTTCGCAGACGATGAAATCAAAAGAGAACAGCACGTGGGTGCTCCAGGACAGCTGCACGAGCGCGTATGAATCCATGATCGTCCATGCTCAAGTGGACATTACGGGAATGCAGGCCGTGATGACAGGGTGCGACTCCGGCAGCGTAGCGATCCTGCCTTCTGGCTTCTCCATCCTGCCAGATGGGCTAGAGTCTAGGCCCCTGGTGATCAGCTCCAGGCAAGAGGAGAAGAGCTTCGAAGGCGGATCGCTGCTCACGCTGGCATTTCAGGTCCTAACCAGCACCTCTCCGACCGCAAAGCTAACAATGGAATCCGTGGAGTCCGTCAACACCTTGATATCCTGCACGCTGCGTAATATTAAGACCAGCTTGCAATGCGATGATGGGTGAAAAATCATCGCCTGATCATTTTGTTTCCCTCTTATATTTGTCATCTACTATCTTTTCAGATAGATCTACGATAGGGTGATTTTTATTTTCTTTCCTCCATCTGTTGATATTCGACTTTAAGAATATCAACAGGGGCTCTGCCTACGATGTCAATTCTGATTTGTTTTCCGGTGGGTGTGGGGGGACTTTTGCTTGGGAGTGTGTCTGCTGCATTTTGTTTTGGTATTGTTATTCTGCAGGAGGAATGAAAAGGGAAAAAGAACAGTGTATTTTTTTAAATAGGATTTGCTATTCGTTGTTCATGACGATCATGAGCTCGTTCTGTGACGCAGGATCCAATGATGGGCTAATCAGAAACATACGCGAGTAATACCTCGCTTGTGTTCGGATTGCCTTGAAAATATTTCCAAAAAAACCAGTCAAATAATTTCTTGAAATCGAAATTATAAAGAAGCTTCGACCACCAGAACAGAACAATTATTTCCCTGTATTGTATAATAAAAACAACGAATTTCGTATTTTGCATGTGTTTTCTAACTTCAATTTTCCTAAAAATCAAGGTTTTCTAACTTATATGACATTATTTCACAAATTTTAAAATTACTTGTAAAATATTTTTTTGACTAAAACCATTAAAATTGAACAAAACTATGGGGCTCTGTGGATTCAGTTATCGGTTAGTTCAAGGCTTATTTATCCAATATATCCTCAACTTTACTCGTTCTATCCGATTTATCCTATCGTTTAACTAATATCTTCTTCTATCCTCAATTTTTGCCAATTTTCAATTTTATCCCAGTTTTTTAATTTTCACAGACAATTAAGAAAACTTAATTCTTCTTAAGCGGCTCTGATACCATTTTTAATTTACTGGAAAACAGGAAGCAAAGCAAACTAACTCAAATAAGAGTTAGATATCAGCATGCTAGATTGTACGCGCGCCTTCCGGCCTAGCACGCGCGCGGCGGTTCGGACGACCCGAGGATCCGGGCCCGCTCCCCTAGAGTCTTCCGATCGGCGTCGCGACTCGAGCGTCGAACGCTGCGGAAAAGACCAAGGTGGTCCCTCCTTCGATTCCTGACCGGGTCTGCCCAGACTCTTCGCCGATCGTCTCCATGCTCCTTAAGAGGCGACGGGCGAAAAGAAGCGCATGGCCCGAGGAGGAAGCTTCAGGAGGTTCCAAGAGCGGCTCGTGTCGTCAGTCCCTCATCCAAAATGACTTCGTAAAAAAATGTGTTGTTGTTTAACCTAGGTAAACTATTACGGAGTCGCCACCGACTTAATTATAAAAGCTTGGTTTAAGTCGGAAAACCAGAGTAGATTCGGGGATTCCTAATTACTAACTCTTACATCTAAACATGCGAAAAGGTGGCGTTTGCTCCCAAAAAGTTTGCTTTTGATTAACGGGTGTTGGACCCGATCCGGGCATCACTCCGGACTCATGTTTCTGTTTTACGGGCGTTGGACCCGATTCGGGCTTTTGGGCCCGAACTCATGTTTATTTGCTTTGCAAACAGCATGCGACGATAAATCTATGGGCCTAAGGCATGCGGACAGGCACAGACAATTATTTAGATCAAAGGGAGCGGGGAAGGGGCGGTGATTGCGGGCCTATGCACTTGGGCCCGCAATCCGTTACATGTGGAAATATATAAAAACAAAACGAGAGGCCCGCACCTCCCTCATGTACCTGAGGCCCGACTGGAGGGGGCTTATACTGGCGTTGAGTCAGTCAGTTGGGGACGCTTTAGTGAACCCTCCACTGTGTCGAGATCGCCTTGTCGATCACCTCGAATTTCTCGTTTAATTTTCATGCAAAATAAACCAAGAAATTTGTTAGAAAATTCATTGATAATTAAAATTTACTTAAAGATGAGTTTAATTATGTGTTTCATGTTTTTTTATGTAAAATAATGAAAATGGCTTAAAAAAATGTGCTAAAATGGAACATAATGTGATCAAATTACTAAGTTTATGTAACTATGAGCAAATTATAATCATTAATCAAAGCCGTTCATAAAATTGATATTTAATTAAAGCAAATCCTATTGTTTAAAGTTACGTTAACTAAATCTGCATTTTTTACCATCTATTTAGGGACGAAATCAATGTCTTGTAAGGAAAAATAATAATAATTAATTAATTAATTAATTAATTAATTAATTAAATTAAATTAAATTAATAATTAAAAAGGTAAGATTGAACGAAAGACACAGAGGACACATTACCAGATTTCATCCTGGTTCGGGAAAACTCTTCCACAGCTACCATGCCGCCATTGATGCGAGGCTAACCACGACGATAATAAAGAGGGTTGCTGAGGGAGTGACGGCCGGCGTCGGGGAGCGCCGACTTTAGTGGGTTGTCTGCGGGTCTGGGGGTGCCGGGAAGCTGGGACGAGGAGCCGCCTTGGGGCTGGAGCGCCGGGAAGAGGTGGGTCTGCCACCATGAAGTCCGGGAACGCCGGGAAGGGGTGGACGCCGAAGGAGGACGCCGGATAGAGGAGAACCGCTGCTGGGTCTAGGACACCGGATGGGGGGAGCGGATCCGTCGCTGATCACAGTCGTTTCGTCGTCGCCGGGAGCAGGCTGTGAGGTTTGGGGGTGATGTGGGCTGCTGGCTTGTCGAGGACACCGCGTGCAGCTAGATTGGGATAGGTCGCCGTCTTCAGGGTCGATGATCACGGCTGCTTCGACATCGCTGGGAACAAGCTGCGGGGGGTTGGGATCATCTGGTCGCCGTTGGGCAGGCTGCTGTCAGCGGGGAAACCACCTTGGAGTCTCCATAGTTGGGAAGGATGATTGTCCCTTGGTTGTCTGCTGATGACGTAATTTGAGAATATAATCGAGCTGTAACCGAGGGTATTCGAACTGTCACTGAAGGGGACCTTGCCGACTGCTCCGTAAACCTGTACAAACAAACAAACACATCAAGCAAAAAGGGGGACCCCTTGCGAGGCCAGAGGCTGCTGGGTTGACGTTTGAAGGTTCCCTGTTTGATGACCAGCGATGGACGCTGGAGACGGATGTGCTTCAGACATGTTGGTACGACGTCCTATCGATCTCGTGCGTTTCAGCCGACTGATTAAACGAGCACTATGGTGTGGGTTGGCTGAAAGGGGTCCCCATGTCTTTGGCGTGGACTTACCTTGGCTGGAGGATGGCGATGACGCGGCAAGGGCGGATTAGGGACTTGTGTTTCTCTGGTGAAGTGGTACAGTTCTCTCTCGAGGTGAGTGATACGTTCTCCGTTGTGTTTCTGTCTCTCTCTGATGTGTCTCCCCTTCTTTTTTCTTTGTCTCTTTTTTGTCCGTGATTTATAGCTGCTCTCTTTTAAAAATAATCAGCCAGGGGAACGTATGTAACCGATGTAGGTTACGAAATGTATCCTTGATTTTTGTCATCAATTCGAATTAATTCTGGCCGTTACGAATCGTTCGAGTTACTCGGCATTGAAGGCACTTTGCGTCAAGTGGAGAGAAAAAGGAGACCCTCGTGCAAGACTCTGTACCCACTTGGATACTCCTGCATCTTGACAACTTTCATGACTTTCCAAATCTTTGATAATGTCGATCACAGATTCATTTGAATTGAAGCAGGCAAAAGAAATTTCAACTGAGCCTCTTATTCAGATTCATTACGATATCCTGCCAAAATCTCCTCGACATCTGCATAGGGATCAAGTGCATCTTCAGGAGTTGATATTCTTGTTCCGGTCATTCCGAGGTATAAACCAACAGAACCGGCTCCAGGACTTTTGCTCAATCACATATGAAAGACGATTTTTGCTTGCAATCTGTTTGACGTCACCACCTGGGGAAGACGGGGAGGATTTGATTAATAGTTTCATAGGTTGCTTCACAAGGTTGTGGTCGTTCTCTCCGGTAGGACGAGTTACTGCTCTACCCCCATCTTCGTCGTCGATACGACTTCTCGCCTCGCCCAGTGGCGGATCAACGACCTTTCCTGCATCTACATTTGTCTCAAGTCCGACCCTTTCAAGCTCGGGCCCCGGAGTCATTTCNGGGGAAACCACCTTGGAGTCTCCATAGTTGGGAAGGATGACTGTCCCTTGGTTGTCTGCTGACGACGTAATTTGAGAATATAATCGAGCTGTAACCGAGGGTATTCGAACTGTCACTGAAGGGGACCTTGCCGACTGCTCCGTAAACCTGTACAAACAAACAAACACATCAAGCAAAAAGGGGGACCCCTTGCGAGGCCAGAGGCTGCTGGGTTGACGTTTGAAGGTTCCCTGTTTGATGACCAGCGATGGACGCTGGAGACGGAAGTGCTTTAAACATGTTGATACGACGTCCTATCGATCTCGTGCGTTTCAGCCGACCGATTAAACGAGCACTATGGTGTGGGTTGGCTGAACGGGGTCCCCATGTCTTTGGCGTGGACCTACCTTGGCTCGGGCATGCGAGGTGTTCCTAGACTACATTATCGGCAACATCCAGCACGGAGGTTTCTTAACCCACCGACGATCCCCCTTCCGGGTGGCGGACAAGTATAACATTTCGGAACTGAAAGAGGCTTGCCACGAGAGCCTCCTAGAGGACATCGACACAACAAACGTGCGTGAAAACTGCGGACCGGGAACTCGTGGTCGAGGTCTTCGACGAGGTCCTAAGCGTTTGGGAAGGATCCTAAAAATCTCGTTACTTGCGCTTCTTTTGATGATTGCATCTCTTCTTTTCGTCATGAAATATTTGTCAATGAAACAAGCCTTGGTTGAGTAGATAAGGAATTTGGGGTATTTACAGCTGCCCCTCTTTGCGAGAGAATCTGATAAGGTTTTCTCGCA
The DNA here is from genome assembly GCA_029817735.1 of Melastoma sanguineum. NCBI lineage: Eukaryota > Viridiplantae > Streptophyta > Magnoliopsida > Myrtales > Melastomataceae > Melastoma > Melastoma sanguineum. The sequence goes on along the minus strand of JARUPW010000084.1, from coordinate 613,117 downwards.
AAGATAATCATGAATGCCCCAAATTGATAAATTCTGGAACTTGCACCTAGGAATCTCATCTAGAAAGCAATTAGATATAAATGAAATCTTGTGAACTACAGATATAAGCAAATGACACTCATGCATATCGTTTCAACTAAAATTATTCCCAAGTGAGAACAAGAGAAGGGATTTTGTAATTTTCTCACGGTTCGCTCTTATTTATAGAAACTATCTCAGTTGGATTTTAGAATTCCTTTGACTTGGATGCTCATGTACTTGTCGAAAGAGTCTTTGCCTGGGTTGTAATGTGGCTTTGGCATAAGGCCTTTAGATTAAAGTTTTAAATTCCTCATTTGAAAGAAGGAGTCTAAAGTCCTCATCAGAAGCTACTTGACCGTAGAGCTTTCACCGTTCAAGCCAATTCTCCATCGTTCAGACAGCTCGCCAGTTTATGCATTCCGTTGGGGATGAATGATTGGCTTATTAGTAAGTGCTGATGATCTGCTTTGGGAATATGACACCTTTGCTTTTACGACCGTCAATGTCGGCCCTGGTGCTTTATCATGCTCTTTTGACTTTCATCTTTGCGCTTTGCTTTTGAAGAGTTTGGTCTTTGTGCTAATTCTTGTTGAATCGTGGGGTTTTGCACTGCTTTCTTTCTCTTGTCAGTTTATTGATCTTCTCTTGGAGATGCTTTGGACTCCTTGGGAATTTGTATTTATTGTTGTAAAAATTCTATCCTTGGGGATGTCTTAACTAGCAAGCTTGACCGTTGATGATGCCTCTTCGCTTGAACCTTAAGGAAGTGTTGTCTCTATGGCCCGTTACTTCCGGTTTCTAACTACAAGATCTCCTTTTAACCTCGATGTGAGGCGGCTTTTAGACTCGTTTGGAATAGTGTATATAAAGAAACTTCAAATTTGGCTCGAAAGGGGTTAGCAATGGTCAATTTTTTGTGTTTTGGATAGAGAAGAAATGCTCGATCTCACCCCAGTTTGAGCATCCTTTGTCAAAGGATTCGTTGTCCTCCCGGATCTTTGCGTGTGAACCCTCATAGTGTTTGCACTCATCACTCAGGGGTAGGTGTTTAGGAGTAGGTTTGCCTTCTCCGTTCTCACTCAGAAACATTCTCTTTGTCCAAACATCTTTTCGAATTGTATGCAAATGGACACACAAATGCTTAAATAGGTTCAAGTACGCAAACCTCTTTGTAGACTTCATACTAAAGTGATGTTCTTGTGCAAGTTTCGCGAGGAAAGTGTTTGTACCTTCATGCCCCAGTCATGTTCTTAAAACGGCATCCACGATGTTGCCAGTAATCTGTATCGTACTGTGCGGATGCCCATGTGCCTACACAGTTGACAACGAACGGAGACGGAGTTAGCTCATATACTTCACCTCTTGTTTGGGTGAATAATAAAGTATAGTATCTGCTGAGGAAATGAGATGGATATGTCCATCTTGATAATCGGTGTAATGGATTCTAATGTGGGAAAAACGAAGTCATGACTCCATCTGAGAAATGATAAGAAATCTTGTTAGAGAGTAGTGCAGATGATACTCCCTTTCGATCTTTGGTCATCTTTAGCGACAACAAAGGCAATCTCGAAGCCTTGGCTCAAAATTTTCCACCCGACCGCCCGCGCCTTTGTCTATAATGCAGGATGTTCATGTGCCTACACTCGCCAAAGGGCGGAGAACAAGTAAGATCTTGTAACTTGTTTATCTTAAAACGAAGTTTGCTCATGTAACTTCATTTATATGAAAGGCAAAGTAGAGTTTTTGATACTTCCCTTTTTGTGTTTCGTCATTGCATCTTTGTCCGAAGGAATCAAAGGATTGACGAAACTGCCACAAGTATTTAGCTTGAAGTTTTGCCACCCATTTAAGTGTAATAGCGTCGGAGAGCGTCCGCATTGATTGGTTGTGACAGTTCTCCTCCATCCATCTTTGTTAGGATGGTAGCTCCTCCCGAGAAAGCGTGTTTGACGATGAATGGTCCTTCGTAGTTCGGAGCAAATTTTCCCCTAGGATCTTTGGCATTTGGAAGGATCCGTTTGAGGACGAGGTCTCCTGGTTTGCACTTGACCTCTTTGACCTTTTTGTTAAATGCCCTGGACATGCGTTGTTGATAACATTGCATGTGGTCGATTGCAGCAAGTCGTTTCTCATCGATGAAGTCGAGGTGTGCGAGCTGGTGATTGGCCTTCTCTTCCTCGGTCATGTTGCTTTGGGACAAGATCCGAAGAGTAGGTAGCTTGACCTCAGCTGGGATAACTGCTTGAGCGCCATAGACAAGTTCAAAGGGAGTTGCCCCAGTCGAAGTGCGCATCGTAGTCCGATAGGCGAGTAGTGCGAAAGGGAGCTTCTCATGCCAATCGCGATATGTGAT